>OENT01000209.1:0-132740 GCA_900239685.1 Rotaria macrura | reverse complement strand
CTTAATTTTTTAAAGATAAAGGATTCATTTATTTATTTATCTTTATTTTTTTAAAGTAAAGGATTCATTTATTTTTAAAAAATAAAGATAAATTAATCATTTATCTTTATCCTTTATTTTAAAGGAAAATAAAAATAAAGGGTCACCCCTAATTACATCTGTAAAATAAGATACATGTACTCTTTCAGTATTTAGATTCGCACATTTTGGCAGACAGAGACTTCATCCATACTATGACTTTTGAAATCCTACAAATTATTTTCCGAATTGAAAACAGAGATGATTTCTTTCAAAATTAAAATTAAGGACTCTGTCTCTTACAATCTTGACATACGTATATCAAAAACGTAGAATGCCAATAAAAGATTCCGCTGGATACTGGTGTTTTTTTAGAATCCATTAATTTATATCGAGTTAGTAAACAGGATGAATTCTGATAGATTGTTTTGTCGAAAGTGATATTGATGACTTGTATCCTTCGGGCTACCCCACATGTTTCATGAGAAAAACTGATTTCGTTTTCAACGAACTAAAATTCGTTGTAGTTGCAGATTGACGAGTGATGATAACGTGTAATCATAATGAAATTTCACGAAACTCGTTTGTTTATGAAACTGATTTAACCACTGCATCGTCAGTCCACTCATGAAATATATGTACTTGTTAGAATATAATGAAAAGCATTTGATCTACGCTAGGCTTTAGAGGTCTCTACAAATCGAAACCTTTTAAGGCTAAATAAATAAATATGATTTTTCAAAAGAAAAACGTGTCAGTTGCTGGTTCAACATTGAGCATGTTCTTTAGATATAACTCTTTTCAGAAAAGAATTTTCAACGAAGCCTGTCTTATCACGCTGTGAAATTTGAATGGCAAGGTGACTGTTTCATGCTCTATCGACTAGTTAACTGAGAAGTAGAGAAAGAGTTGTGTAACTAGATGAAAAGTGTGAATTAAAGAAAAATCGATCGTTTACTCAACTATCCGTCCTACGTACGTAGAAGGTCGAAACACAAAGTGAAAATCACTTTAAAAAAATCTTTAACAACATATCTAATCTAAATCACATTCCGTCGTGTATAAGTAGTAGCGGGCAAGGTCGAAAGTCGATTGTAGACTAGTGAGAAATCGGAGTAATGGTGATTTTTTTTCATTATTTTGGATTAACTGTCATGTAACTGGATGGTTTTCAGTAGAAAAACAATTTTATCGAAACATCGTATTTGAGATATACAATAATTGCGTCTGTTGTGTCAATCCAGATTCTCAGATACAAAGTAAATGATGTGAGAGATGGTTAGAAGCCTAAAGAATGAATGCTTCTCTGCAGTTTTCTATGTTTCCGCCTGAATTCAGGTTGCTTCCAATGCAAAAATATATATGATGAGTACGCAAGTTGTTAATATCGACAGGACTTTTAATAATTCATGATCAATGAAGCCGACGGATATGAAAACACTGAAAGAAAATAAAAAGAGCGTCAGGAAATCACATGTTTTGCTGATGTGTATGAAAGGACAATAATAAGACAGGTTTATTAGAAATTATTTGCGGTAAAGTAGCTATATTTAAAGAACATGCTCAATGTTGAACCAGCAACTGACACGTTTTTCTTTTGAAAAATCATATTTATTTGTTTAGCCTTAAAAGGTTTCGATTCGTAGAGACCTCTAAAGCCTAGGTTAGATTAAACGCTTTCATTATATTCTAACAAGTACATATATTTCATGAGTGGACTGACGATGCAGTGGTTAAATCAGTTTCATAAACAAACGAGTTTCGTGAAATTTCATTATGATTACACGTTATCATCACTCGTCAATCTGCAACTACAACGAATTTTAGTTCGTTGAAAACGAAATCAGTTTTTCTTATGAAACATGTGGGGTAGCCCGAAGGATAAAAATCATCAATATCACTTTTGACAAAACAAACTATCAGAATTCATCCTGTTTACTAACTCGATATAAATTAATGGATTGTACTGGTGGCTGAAAAGCTGTTTTATCCGTCCCGGGTCCAATTTTAATTAGTTGTACGAGTATTGCTTTTATTTCATTGCGTCAAGTAAACTAAACATTCTGAGCAAACATTAAAAATAGGAATCCCTTGAAATTCAATAAAAAGATAAGCAACATTACGTATGTTTGTTCTTATCAAACTCAATTTCTTATTTTCTTTGATTGGCTTGATATTTTTCGAATCATTCTCTTTCGTGACATCATAAAATGAAAAGAATCGAATTTCTCCCCAGATGTAATTTTTCGAAAAGAATCTATTGTTGCGGCATGTTCGAATCCCGGATAGAGGCGAGATTATTCAATGCTTTTCTCTTTGAAATTCATATCCGCATTAACAATAGAACACGAAATGGATGCTTCACAGAGAATAGAGGTTACCCTAACTTTCATGTTAACGTTGACGTTTGTAAAATTAATTGAAAATCTTCGTAAATTTATAAGATATGATTAGTATTCATATTATTTCAACAAGTAGATCGTTCGAATTCTGCTGTATAACAAATATGGGTAGGGGTATATCGCACCGAAAAATCATACAAGAGAAGAAGATTATTTGAGGGATCAAAATGAATTTTGATTGCATAGGTACTTTTGTGATTGATGTTCGTCTTCATTTCAGATGCAAAAATTCGATTGTCTTATTGTGGGTGGTGGTATTGTGGGTGCAGCTGTCGCTCGACAACTAAAGTTAACATTTTCACACTTGAAATGTTTACTAGTCGAAAAAGAAAATGTTTTAGGTTTGTCGAAAAGTGACCATCAAATTTTAATCTAAATATATGTCAAAATGTATTTTAGCAAAACATCAAACAGGTCATAACTCCGGTGTCATTCATGCTGGAATTTATTATAAAACTGGTTCACTTAAAGCAAAGCTTTGTACTGAAGGTTTAAGAAGAATGTATGAATACTGCGATGCTAATCATATTCCATATAAAAAGTGTGGAAAAGTTAGAGAAAACAACATTGTTTTGTTTTTTTATTCAGTATTGTATAATCTTTGATTTTTTTGTTTCAGTTAATTGTTGCTGTTGAAAGTGATCAATTAACACGTCTCGATAATATATATCGACAAGCTCAAGAAAACGGTGTTCAGGATGTTAAGTTGCTGGATTCGAAACAAATCAGAGAGATCGAGCCTAATTGCCGAGTAAGATAAGGTGGAATGATTTAGTACTTGTTTTCATTTGTTTTTTTGTAAAATATAAAAAAGGGTATTCGAGCAATACATAGTCCACATACAGGTATCATTGATTACGCTTTAGTATGTCGGCATTTTGGTAAAAGTTTTGAACAACTTGATGGACGTATCGCTCTTAATTTTGAAGTTGAAAAATTTCTTTCATCCGGTGATGCTTCATATCCAGTTCTTGTTAAAAGTAAAACCAATGTAAGTATCTTCTGTGCTTACTTGTGTTGTTTGAATCATGTATATAGATTCATTTAGTCAACATTCTTAACCCGTTATGTAATAACTTGTGGTGGATTGCAAGCTGATCAACTTGCTGTAGCTTCGGGAGGTCCAAAGAATCCGACCATCGTACCATTTCGTGGCGATTATCTTATACTGAAATCAAAGACGGATCAATTGAAAATTAATGGAAACATTTATCCAGTTCCAGATCCAAGATTTCCTTTTCTTGGTAACTATTGAAGAAACTGTACAAATCGTTGTCGTATTTTATTTTTCAATGTAATTTTTAAACAATTATAGGAGTTCATTTCACTCCCAGAATGGATGGTTCGATTTGGCTCGGTCCTAATGCAGTTCTTTGTTTGAAACGTGAAGGATATGGTCTGTTTGATTTCAACATTCAAGATACGATTGAACATGCATTTAATAGGTGATTAAACTTGAAATTTCGATCGAGTCCACTGAAATAAATCCGAGTTTCTTTCACAATTGAAGCACATTCTTGAATGTTTAATGAAAATTAGAAAAGCCAACGGCACAGATTAAAATCCGAAACTTCTCATCTCTACTATTGATCTCATGAATAATTGTGCAACTATTATCGTTTGCAAGATGTTTGAAAGATAGTCGTAGTTTTGTCTTGATTCGATCGATTTTATTTTTAAAATTAAAAATATTTCGAGATTTGACAGAAAAGTTCAGTTCACTGATTCCTTTACTTTACTCTGGTTGTTCTAGCAGTAAATTGTCCGTTGGGTAACATCCATGAACATACTGAGATAGAATGACGACAAGATAATGGTTTATAGTTCGACCATTATATTATTTTCGATAAATGTCAAACTATGCTGAACAGTGAATTGTTGATTTCTGTCAAGTTTAAGTCATATTTGATTTTTCTGTACAAATACCGATACTTTTCTCAGAAATAATCTACACGATAAACGAGACCAGTGTTCACAATTTTCTTATCATTGAACTTCATAATTGTATCAGTTAAATACACCGCAACTGTTCTTGTAGTTATATAAGATGTTAAGTTAGAACCCATGAAGTCTAGCACACTCGCCTGTTGATAATACATGAGATTTTTCGTTTTACACTTGAAACTAGTTTTATGTAATTTGAAGAACAAATGTAATCGATGAACTTGTAAAAATTTAGATCTTAGAATTAATTCTATTGATGTTTATCTATGCTAGTGGCCTTCGTAAACTTGCTTGGAAACATTTCGGCTTTGGTCTCAATGAAATGCGTCGTGCTTTTTCACTACCGGCTACAGTTCATGAGTTGCAAAAATTTGTACCAGCTCTAACTGTTAACGATGTTGAACGGTAATTTTTATAGATTGTGAATTGAAAACTAAACGTATACTTACATCTTTTATCTAGGGGTCCAAGTGGTGTTCGAGCACAAGCATTGTCGGCCGATGGAAATCTTGTTGAAGATTTTGTTTTCGAAACAGTGAATAGTGGTGATCTTAAGAATCATATTTTACATGTACGAAATGCGCCAAGCCCTGCAGCGACATCATCATTACCAATCGCTGATATGGTTGTTAACAAAGCCAAGGAGTGCTTCAATCTTTGAAAAAAAAAATGCAACTTGCTCCGTTTTTGTCTTTGATATTTATTATATTTTAATAGAACGTTAGAATATTGATAATTGACTTTTTATTTGCAATATTTTCAATGATTTAGCTCACTTTTTTTTCAGATAGCTTATAATCATGTCTCTCACTGAACAACTGATCGAAATGGGTTTTGAACAAAATCAAATGTATGTGTTGATTTATTGCTGTTTCGTTCTTCGTATACAAATAACTTGACGTTATTCTTGTTTTTCTTTCAAAGTGATAGTGCAATTAATGTAGGAAAGGCCGAAAGCATGGAACAAGCTATTGATTGGTAAACGTTTTAAGGGAAATTTTCCAAAATAATGTATTCATTCATATAGGATAACGACACATGAGAATAAAATAGGATTGGGTGATGTAGCTAGTTCTCAACCGGTACTTAATTTAAATTCTAGTGATAGTACAGCAACGACGACTGATACTTCAGCTGAAGCAAATTCGTTAAAATGTGATGAGTAAGTACAGGAGAAAATAGATTGACTTCTTATTTTTCTATTCTATATGAATACATTTTAGATGTGGTAAATTATTGAAGGATGCTGATGCAGCAACAGCTCATGCTATGCGAACAAATCATTCAAGTTTTTCTGAATGTGCACAAGCCATCCAACCGTTAACAGCAGAAGAAAAAGAAGCAATGAAGAAGAAGTACAAACTATACTTCTAGATTTTTGTTTTTGCTGTTTAAAGCGATTATTTCATATTTGTTCATTTAGAATTCAAGAACGTATTGTTGCTCGACGTAAGGAACAACAGGCAACAGATGAAAAGAATGCAATTGAAATGGAAAAGAAACGTATTGCCGACAGCAAGACATTATCCGAAATTAAGCAAAAGTAAATAAATGTTTTCTACAGATATGAATTATTCGATTACATTTTGAGGAACAAGGTCCTAAAACGAACAGTTTAAAATGTAAGAGTAAACAATCGAGTTCTGTGCAGATCATGTCAGCCGTTACTGATAAACGATTGTATAGCCTTCGTCAACATTGTTTTGTTTTACCACGTAAAATGACTTCCATGTTACGATTCTGAAGGTGAGTACACACTACGTCTGAAAGGATTCATTTCAAAACTAGGCGAAATTTGTTTATTTACTTGTGATAACTACTAGGCCATTATTTTGAAGTTTAATCGTGCTGCTGACATTTTCATAAACATCTGATTTGTTTTTCTTGTCTTTTAAAGGCGAGAAGAAGACGAAATGAAAAAAATTGCGGAAGCAAATCGTCGTGAAAAACTTGAAACGCAACGAGCTAAACAACGTGCTATTGAACAAATCGAAGCTGATAAACGTGCTCGTCGAGAAAAGGCAGCTGCAGAAAAAAGTGGAGGCGTAGTTGGAGATGTTCCACCGGCGAAACCTCAACATGTTGCTGCACCACAACCAGCCCGACAATATGATGAATGCAATCTTCAAGTTCGTTTATCAGATGGAACAACATTAAGACAAACATTTAAAGCAACTGATCGATTCGAAAAAGTTGTTGAATGGGTACGTCAAACGCTACAATCTCGTCCATTTCAGCTCCTACAAAACTTTCCGAAAAAAGAATTTCATGATGGTGACAACAATTCAACATTGACTCAGCTCGGTAAATAAAAAAGAATAACTGCCGTTGTTTTCATGTAACTGTTTTTATTTTATTGTAGGTCTGGTTCCATCAGGATCACTTATCGTAAAAGAACTCACTCATTTTCAAACTTGATCTGTTGTTTGTTTGTTAATTCATACATAATCTTTTTTTTTCTACACAAATAAATATTCAAGAGAAAATCCTTTATTTTGTAATAGAATTTCAAATAAATCAGAAGCGGAGTTTTATTGTGATTTATCTTTTTCAAGATGAACATAGATATATCATTGTTTACCTATGAGAAGGGTAATCTAAAAATATGCTAGATGATCGTTTTCATGACTATAGAAATATACTTTCACCCGATTGAAAATGAATATAGATGGCTCTTGACTAACACTATGTACATATTAATCTGTTTTTCTTTGTTCTAACGGAATAGTTTTGCTATGAAAAATCTACTACAAATACAGTTTCGCTGCTACTATGCCTAGTTTACATTGCCATGGTCTAATCGGGCACAGTTCTCCTATGGCTTGTATTGAGTTAATTTTAATGTTCAAAGAATACGATTCTTTGATTGTTTTTACTAACCCCTTCCATGGTCCCTAGATACTTTTTCATCTTGTGATACAATCATTTATGTGACAAGGATAAATCCGTTTTTCAATTACTTCTGAAATAATTATCCAAGACTTTCCAATTCTAATTGTAGGTCATGTTCTTCATGAAAAAAGACTTGATACATAGAAAATAATGAGTTGATTGAGTTATAAACCTTCATAAGCATCATTTTGTGGCATGATAAGTTTATTTGGCAATAGTCAACCATAGTTTATTGCCGTTACCAAAATGAAAACATTACATAAAGTTTTTTGGATCAAACTGAATGATACCACATTATTTTGAATCGTCTGTTATATGAATATCTTTGAGGAAATTCAACTAATGTATTACCATCATAAGTTAGTATATAGCTCCATCAAATAATCATTATATATATATATATGTGGCTACACTGAATAATGAGAATTCATGCGTCATATTGTAGAAAGTTCTCATTGATGTTTGCATAGAATATCAGAAGATCGATAAAGTTTATTTTAAGTGATGAATATGAACCACTATTTTTACATTACGGCATCAGCATGGGTGTATGCTTTTTATTACTACAAGTCTTATGTGTCTACTTGATGGTGATATAATTATAGATTGTATCATGTAGAGATTCAAAAGGACGATATTTTCAAACACAACTATTAGCTACTACAGATGAATGATTACTAACTTCGTTTGTATCTGTTATATTAAATATATACATACATAGTTCTATATAAGTGCTAGTAGAAACTGATATCTTTTAGGAAAAAAGAAAGGTTCCAATTTCTATATGTAGAATCCTATTTCAATCATTTTCAATAATAGAAAAAGAAATTGTAGATAAGAAATGAATCGAATTGTTTTATCTTGATTGTGAGAAACGTAAGAAAAATTCTAATTTCCAACAACCGTAGAAAGAAAATTTCATGATTGGATCAATCGAAAATTAGATTTTACGAAGATTCACACTTATGTTTCTCATGCATTTAAAAATATTAGTTTGAAACTATTTGTGTTCTTGAATTTGATAATTCAGAAGTCCGTCAAAGTATTAGCAAAAGAATTTACGAATCTTAAGAAAAGTATTAAAAAATTCGAGATTTTCCCCTCTTGCTATAGTATATTGATATGACGTACGTATGGAATGACATTAGGTCCTTGTAGAAACCTTATCCATCTTCATTTTAACGGTTTTCTTTTTCATCCTCTATTGACTTACTGTATGGACATCGTTGTTGATATTGAATAAGTTTGATTTGCGAGAAAAACTTCTAAAAATACCATATTCAAGTATTATCATATGTTCGAAAGAATAGATTGTTGGGTTCATAATACTGGAGAACCGACAACACAATGAGTGCATCAAATTATTCCAGTGAGGAATGTACTGTGAGTTTATTGCTAGTTGCGAATTATTTCAAATTTCATTATTTTTCTAACTAATTATGTACAATTTTTTCACATGCTTAACCGTGGTTTGTCTACTGGAAGTAAAGAAAGAAGATGTATTACAGCAAATTATTATTTATTTCTTTCATGCATATTGCATCACCATGTTTTGCTGTATTTATTCTGTTATTATTAATCTGTGAATGTTGTTCAATTATTCTAACTACTAGACCGAAATGATAAAATGCAAAAACACTATCGACGTTCTTTTATTCAGCTGTAATTTTTATTCAACACTGAAACTTTTGTTGATAAAGTAACATAGATCGGGATAAAATATATTAGCTTTGAGAAGAAGATTCGCAGGGAACACATTAGTAAATATATATGTAGCTCATCCTGAATATGTGCAATGGTAATTTTATCTAAGTCAGCTGTCTCTAGATTGATTTTGGAACAGAACGTATTATATACGTACAAGGTGCTTTCTTCTCTCTACTATATCTAATATGCGTTTTCGATACTTCACAACGTGGTAGAGTTTTTAGAGCATTGAATTGAAGATGAAAATGAAAATGAAAATGAGAACTGCTGTACAGGTAATGTATTCAGATGATTTTATTTCAGTGTAGAAGAATTCTCCAAATAATTATTACAATACTTTTTCAATATCTTGATGCCATGTAAACTCTTGTTACTAAGTATGATATACGCTTCAATGTTTAAGATAGAAACTATTGAACTACATCACTTTAACCTTCGAACGTATTATCGTTACACAGTAAAAACATAAATTGGCTAAAAAGAATTCAAGAAATTTTTCAGTAACTTTAACTTCAACGTGAATGTTCTTCTTTTGTCGAGGATAATTATAGAATGAATGATTAAAAAATGTCACATAATAGAATCGTTTCATGTCTATCCAAAGTCTAGTTTAACCTGTCCAGTGAGAAAACTATGAATTAAATGGAAGAGTTTCGATCATTGATAGAATATCATCAACAGTGTGTGTATGCTAATTATTACAAAATATAGATCAATTTATTATCGTATATAGAGAATGAGTGAATAAAGAATTTTGAGTTAACATGTCTTAGAGACAACAGACAAAAAAAATAAACAAACAGATATCTGAATAGGAGAGATTGATTTAATGCGAAATGCCATTTTGAACATGTGAGAATCCACCAGTGCTACCGAAACCATTTGAACCACGTATAGTGTCATCAAGTTTCTAGAAAAAATTGATTGATAAATAAAATAAATCAATGAAAAGTAATCAAAATACGAACATCTTCTTCGACTAATTCAGCCATTTCGATTTTTTCACAAATTAATTGTGCAATACGATCACCTTTTTTAACTAAAATCAAACAAACGAACTTTAGATTAGTCCCGTGATAACCATGTTCAATCTCACTAATAAATTCTGAACCGTTGTGATTAAATAGAACAACACCAACATTACCACGATAATCTGCATCGATAACACCAGCTAATGTAAGACAATGAAAATGAATTGAGGCGGATGAAATATTTGTTTCTAACAATACCTCCTGTGTCAATACCGAATTTAGCAGCGAGACCAGATCGTGGAGCTGAAAGTAAAACAAACGTAGCACTTTTATGTTCATTGAATTCGTAACATCAAAACGAAATGTTGATTTCAAATTTTAGTGAAATTTTACTGACCAACTCGACCATAGCATCCTTCAGGTACAGCTATTTGAATATCTGTTAGAGCCGTTAGTCGTCCTTGTGCTGGTACTACGTAATCGTAGGCACTAAGTACAAAACACATTGTTTTCTTTTCAAATCAGGCAACACTAAATTTCAAGATTACCTTCGAAGATCCCAACCAGCTGCATAAGCGGAACCTTTCATTGGTGCAAATGCATGTTCACTAAGTTTAGCAAATCGTAGTACAGCTTTTGACGATGACATTTTATTATCTGAAATACAAACAAATATAAATAATCATATTCGTGATGATGTTTTCATATGGATGAATGTCGAAATTTGAATTATTATTAAACAAGAACGAAAGAAAGAATAAACGATATGAAAAGAAATGAATTTGTCCTACTAGATTTCGATTTAGTGGAGAAAGAACAGATATATAAATATCTATCTATCTAAGCGACATGCCATTGTATGAACAAAGACTAGCGATATATCTAGTAGTCGTCATACACAATAAAACATGTGTAGTAATGAAATCACCGAGTTTATTCAGACTAATAACAAGAGGAGAACGAAAAAAAAAGTCGTGAAAAGCGTAGAAAAACAAAAGTAATGCGAAGAGAATCACGATTAACATAAACATTAAATAAGAAGATTAAAAATGAAAAACAATCATTTAAACTTCTTCCAGTTCTTCTACATCGAAACGATCATTTTTGCTCCATTGTTGAAATTCGATGAATTGTGTTTGATCGTCAATTTTAAATTTGATTTGTTTACATTTGAGAGCGCACAATTTACCTAATTCTGGTCGATCAATGAATTTTATACATCCGCCAAGAGAATGTCCGCAAGTGCATTTAACTTCTCCTAAAATAATCAGTAAGCAAAAAGAAAACATCAATGAAATCATGAATAAAGTAAAAGATATGTACCCATAACTAAATTTTCTTGAAAATTTTCGAATACACTATCAAGTTTACACTCGTTGTTATTGAAAAATTCTGGATTATTGATGAAATACATTTGATTTCGTTTCTTCAACCATGCAAGTTCGCCTAGTTTTCGACTACATCTACGGCAACATAGTGATCCGTTTTTTTTACCAATTTTGCGTAATATAGATTTGTGTTTCGTTTCAGTTACTAAAGATTTTTCCCATTCGTCAATCAATGATTTCTACAAGGAAAATAATTCATGAAAGGAAAAATAACTCTTGAACATGATTTATTCACCGTTTTCGTCTCTATATCGCGTTGCAATCTATCTTTATCGATATTTGGCCATTCCTTAATTGTTATTTCCATGTTTCTTTCACGAATTTTATTATTATTCTCTCGTCGATGATTGATCGAATCAATTTCGGTAATAAGATAATAGAAACTATTTTGTGCTCGTGCTCGACCTCGGGATTGAATTGTACCAATTTCATCCGAGACAAACTCATATCGAATAACATAAGAACATGTTGGAATATCTAAACCTTCTTGAACAATATCTAAATCACAACAAAACTAGATTTATTCATTTATTATTGCATCTATGTTAATTATGAAGAAAAAACAAGCAATGAAATAAATGTTCCTATCAAATATGAGTACAGACGAAAAATATGATATCATGGGCCGTTGTTGATGCTAAGCTTAGTAGAAGATAGTCTTAGTTAATGATCATAGCCCGATCAAACGAATCTACATTGTCCAATAAAATGAAGTGAAAAAAACTAGTATGGTGTAATATTGAAATTGGTTAAAATAGCTAGAAAACCTATGTCAAAAAGAAAAATGAAATGTCAACAATTAATCTAACATTACACGTCTACTAGTTATATGGACTCAAATTTTTGCTAATGTTTTATCTAAAAAATCAAACACATTGAAAAATAAAAATGTTGAGAAATTCAGAAGTGAAACGGGAAAAGTATTAACAGGCGTCGTTTTTCGAAAAACAAATACTGATGAAACAAGTATTAAACTAATGACATACGTTTATTCAGGTTACGAATAGCAAGTTTATTGTCATCCTGAAAAAGGAGCTTGATGATTTCCGCATGTAAGACAAAATCTAATGTAAGGAATAGCATAGAAATAACAGATGTGTGTTTGATGTGAACGTCAAAGGTCGGCCTAGTAAAATTCGAAACTGGACACGATGAGTTTCTAGAGAGTGCATAAAAAATATATCTGAATAAGATTTTCAATATCATTCTTTATCGAGAAACGTAACTCAAGTGTTTGATGTTTTTTTTAAGCTGGTTAGTTACCACTAAATAGAACTTAGTGAAACTACGATTTTTTCTTTCATAATCTAATCATCGAAATTCATGTCAATTTGGCTAAGCATAAGACATGATGTATGCAAAAGTCTCTTAAGTATAGTATCATAAGGATATTTCGATGTAAAAAAGTATCATGACTCCTGTCATCTATTCAATATGATTCTCAGTCAATACGGCATGCTTTCGTTTAGACACGTTCAATTTGCAATTTATATCTGTCTATGAAAGTAACAATGTTAAAATTCAATTTTTCTGAAAAACTTTAGAATTGACAGGAAGAGTGTCAATGTGAGTGAGAACTTTTTCTGTAGCTTCATTCATTCAAGTATCTTTATTGGTCTTAATGTTTCTTAAGAATATTTTAAGGCTAGTAAATAGTTCGATGAATCTTCCGAGTATCAACCAACACTAACGGGAAGCATTACTATTGTAAGTATCATCATATGCTTTCATCAAATATATTTTAAACATTTCTGTAGTCAATCGTAAATATATATATATATTTGTTAAGCTAAAAGAAAAGACTGACTATCTTCATTAGAATACTTGGGTTAACAATAATTACTATTTTCTTATTCCTCACTTACCAGTAGCAATTAGCACATTGCATTGATCTAAAATATTTCATCACATTAGAAAAATAGTAAGATTAATGAGAAAAAACAATAGTGATAAACCTTCTCGAAATTGTTTCAATCTTGCCTCTTGATCATGTATTGTTAAAGAATAATCGGAACTAGTTTGACCAACTAGCCAAGTTGGTTTAATAGTATCCTAAAGTAAACTTTGTACAAATATTAATTTGTAGAAATGTTGCCGTACTTTTAATTCTGGATGATGTGACAAGTAATCAAAAAGTATTTTTGCATAATAAGTTGTTTGTACCAATACAAGTCCTAATTAAAGTTAAAATGTAGGAATTAGACTCAAAAAAACAAGACAACTTTTCATAAGAAAATATTGACCTTTCGTATCTCCAGACATGTGCTCTTTCAGAAGACGAACTAAACTCTCCAGTTTTGAATTTGTTGTCGGATGCTCTGCATGTTTCTCTAAAATTTTATCGAAGTCTGGTTTACAGCGTTTATAAAGTACTTCATTCATGGGTCTTGTCATTTTATATCCTTCGTGATAATCTTCGACTTTCTGTGATATGGATTTCAGAACCATATCAAATGATAAATTTTTAAATGCAGAATATTTTTTTGTTAATAGTAATAAGTAATCACAAATAATAGTACTATCCATATCACCTTGTCGTTCGAATTTCTGTTGTAAAATTGTAAGTTGACCAATATAGCCAGACGAACCTATCTCTTGTTCATCTAACAATTCGTGACATGTCAGTTGAAGTTGTATACTTTTAACAAGACCTTGATAAGTTTTCAAATATTCATCGAAGACTGTATTATATTGTACTTTTAAAACATATTGAAATTGATCATTGGTTGGTCGGCTTATCTCCCGATTAATTTCCTCGATATTATTCGAATCACATACCGTGGAAATATCTTTACAAGCAAGTTTACTACATAGACTAACAAGATTTTTTTCAATCGATTCCTTTTTTTCAATGGAATCCTTCGCACTAACTGTAGCTGTTAAACCGATAATCAACGGTCGTTCTGTTGTATTTTGTTTTTTAGACGGACACAAATAATACTGCATAATTCCACAATAAGGATTTCCACCTGATGTATTATGGCATTCATCGAATATCATTAAATCAATTTCACATAAACGACTTGTTTCTTTATTTAAGCAATTGGCAAATTTTTGTGGTGTTCCAACGACAACATGATACGTGCCGATGAGTTGATCCATTGTTTGATCATCTTCACATAGTTGCACTCTTAAATTACCAACATCGGATACAGCTTTTGCTTGTTGTAATCGAATGGCTTTTCTTGGTACAAAGAAAAGAGCTGTAAATTTTTTATTCGGATTCGTTTTTTGACTTTTTATAAAATAGTATTTGATTAAGATAGACGCAATGAACGTCTTACCGGAACCAGTTCGAAGACATACGATGGTATTTCTACTACGAATAGCATTTCTAATAATTTCAATTTGATAGGCTCGAGGATGATATTTCAAATTGAGTAATTTGGAATATTCTTCAGTCCATTCATGAGAACTATTTTCGAAAGGTTCTAAATCAATCGCATTAAAATCGATTGGATCCGGTTCTGGTGGATCAAATCGGATTCGTACAGTACCTATCACTTTAAAAACGAGAGCATGTGTCAAAGTAATTGTTCTGATAATAGCCTCACTTGAATCTGGCATCGCATCGTCTTCATCTTCATCTTCAGCAAAAGCTTCAAGAATACTTTTTGCAGTACTTTGTTCATTTGTGCTTTTTTGTTCTACAGGTGAAACGTTGGGTTCAGATTGATTTCGCTGTGGTTCTTCCACTTGAACTGGGATGATACCAGGTGATAACAGTATTTGATAGTCTAAGAAAAGACAAAGTATTCGATTCAAATTTCACTAGATAGATTTGATTCCACTTACTAAGTAAACGCTCAGCACAATCGTAACGTTCAATAGCTTTTAGTGCATCAACAAGATACTCAACATTGTCTTTTGAAACTTTTAAACGATCAAAAAGTTTCTGTAAAACATCGAGTGCAGTTTGTAGTGAACCATTCGATTGTAAACAACGGGGAATATCGTCACCGAATATGAAGTGCAATTGTTTACGATCATCATCAGTTAATGAATGTTGAATTTTAATCAAAGCTACGCGAAAGTTGAAATCGCTATTGAGTTGATTCATAATTACAATCTTAAAATAAACAGAAGACGTATTTTCTAAAACGTTTATTTATAATTTAAAATACATAAATATACAGTTGTCCTTTTCATCTTGCAAGTCAGATGTAAGAAAAGAATTCTGCATTCTTAGAATCTATTTCAAAAATTACAACATAAAAAATATCACAAAATAAAAATATCAAACAATGTCAATCCAGAGATGACGTCACTCTTAATAGAAAACGAAAAGTTATATAGTTAAATTTCAGCAGAAATTTTATGATACGGATAGATGAATGTTTCTGATTCAATCGAGTGAATATCGATAGTGGAAAATAGCAGGAGACGGTCGGACAGATTTCAATCGAAAAAATTCAACTTTTGTAGTAAAATATCGATCGATTAAGTTCAAAATGATGGGATTTGTATACCTCTACGCTACTGTGCAATATACCGTTTCATATTCTTGAAATGAACTTGCTGGACTAAAATTGAGTAAGACTAATGATCATGTAAATGCGAGAAACAGTTTTTATTGTTTATATGAAAAGGAAATACAATAAACAAAAAAACTAAGATAATATATCTAGATATTCTTTGAGAAATCTTTTCTTAGTTAAACTAGATTATAAAAGTTGCATAATTGTATTAAATTCGCAAAGACTACTTGTCATACGAACAGTGATATTGAAGTGTTGGTCACGTTTTCAACTGAAATGGATCGACTATTTTAGATACAGAGATTCATAGGGACTTCGTTTTGAAGTGTAAATAACAATGTGATTGATCAGAAACTACATTCAATAATATTGAGCCGACGAGAAGAGAGTCACTTTCTCAATGCATGATTACAACCTTCAAAGTTCAGGAGTTGTAACAAGATGATACTTGTAAATTTTCACTAGAAACAGTATTCATGAGAAATGCTCGATTTACAACTTATTTTATTTTGTCACATCACCATTCTATGAAATGTTTTTAGTTTGCCTACATTTGTTGATGAGTATTCTATAGAATACAAACATAGATTTTAAAAACTGTATCCATTAGTAAATTCGATGTTTCATACTGATGAAACTCCATCTGATAGTGAACTTTATTCTGCTTGCCAATTTTCAGGTTAGGAAAACATTTGTTGGGCAGTTCAACTCTTGCTAAAATATTGTAATAGAATGTTTCGATCTCGATCGAATTTACAAACGATCAGAAAAACATTGATGTTACACACTATTCCTCAACTACTTCCCGACTTATAAGAATAAAAAAATGTCTTATAGGTCAATGTTTTCTCTTAGATTTCGTTGTTTTTCAAAATGAAAATCAACATAAGCAACAATGTTCATACTCACGAAAACTGATGTTAGGTACTTACGACGACAATACATGATCGAGAAAACCTGTCGATGTAATGTCAAAGTGATATTCTTTTCGAATTCTATATAATTTCAATAGTATCACTATCACATATATTGTCTATGGTTTCTTTTTATCCTGTGTGCGTTTCCATTTAAAATCGATGGTATTACAAAAAAAACATGTTTTCCTCGAACTGATATTTCGTATAACTGATGATGATTAAATTTTCCTAAAAATAAACTATCAGAAAATTTGTCTGATTAATAGTTACCTTCATTGTTTACTTTATTTTAAAGTCAACAATAATACTAAGGAATAGAAGAATTTACCGAAGGCTCGCATAAAATATTCACGTAAAATTTATGATTTTAGAGAATTAAAAAATCTGGCAAAGACTGACTGAAATAAAAAGAAACATATAGTCTGGTAGAGTTTAGTTGGGTAAAAATATGAGTTTTACTCTCATGAATCATTGACAGACACTTCAGATGCATCATAGAACACATCATCAGTTGTTGTTGTCGATTCAATTTCAAGTTGAGGAATAGTGAATGGCATTTTCGTCCATTGTTTTTCTAAAATCATTCTTTCTTTTCCATTTTCATTTTCGACTTGTCTGATTTTTATGCATTTACACTTTAATGGATAAATTTGATTAATTTGTGGTTGATCGTTTATAACTTGAATACGACCCAGTTCAGAGCGACAGTTTTTATTTCCACATAATGCTTTGCCTTTTCAAGATAAATCAAATAATTACACAGAATACTCTAAAAGCAAGACGTATTACCAATTATTCTACTATTCTTAAGGTCATGTGATTCAGGTGACAGTTTTTCTTCAATACGATTGTAAAAATCGTGATCATTAATAAAATATGCATTTCCATAGAGACGAACTCGTGCGAGTTGGCCAAGTTGATAGCCACAATTTCTGCATAAAACATGTCCAACTAATTCATTACTTTTAGTTATCGCTGTGTCATTGGTGCATGGCTTTATTAGACTATGATTCCATTCGTTTATCAAAGCAGCCTTGAATACATATATTTTAAATAAAAATTCATGAAAGAATGAGAGAAAAAAAGAAACATGTGCTCACTTGTTTTTCTGCAACTCGTTCTCTGAATTGATCAGACGGAATTTCTTTCCATGTGTCGAGAACATTTTTTGAGTCCTGCTCACATCGACGATTGTCTAATTCTTTCGTATAATTTTGAGAATCTAAAAATTAGCTATAGTCCAGTAATCATTTGTTTTTCAACCTATGGTCAGTAGAGTTTTGTAATTACAAAAAAAAAAATTTCATCAAATGTTAATGTTAAACCATGATTTCATGCAAATTTTGACGATTACTCGTTAATTTGATCTTTAGGACGTAGCAAGTAACGTGGAATATCATGATTTCAAGTTTGAATATTGGATTAAGTGTCTTGTTTTTTGTTACCTTCATATTCCTCCCGATTTAGTCGCATTTCATCGAAAAGTGTAACTTAATCAGAAGAGAGAAAGAGAGAGCGTATGTCCTGTTTAATTAGATTATAATAAATCATGTCAGTGAAAGGTAGAGGATAAAAATAGCAAGTGTTTTCTGATCAAAGATTATTCGAGAACAGTATTAGGTACACATTAAAAAGATAGATGAGGAAAGATAGATGTGCAAAGGGAAAATTATCAAGGATTTAAGTTGATTCATTACTTTTAGTTCAAACAATATACACCAAGGTAATTTTTCAGTTAAATAAATCTTGCATATACTATGAGCTCGTGCTTTTGATCCCATACATATAAATTTCTCAAAGTAAACATCGCTAAGATAATTTAACTAATTTTAATCAGTTTAGTTAGAAGATAATTATTTAAGACAATCACAGCAATGAAGCTGGTTGCTTTGATTCTGCTTTTTTTTCCATTATAGTTAAATTTTTCGACGAAAATAAAAATTCTCCAAATATTTTGAGAAACAAATACGTCGACTTAGTTTTGCATACTGATTTCAAATATGGCATTGGTTTTTATCAAAAGCGAAATTATGATGAGAAAACTCAGTCCAATATGAGTCAAAAATGCATGTTTTTGATAGAGATACGTAGTATATGAGACTATGTGGATCCTGCTCCGAACTTTCAGCCACGATTATTAGTACTATACTGTAGAGCGTCAAAAAGGCTATCGAATGGTATATAGTTGTGATAAAATTTCCGGATGTCTATCATGTAAAATAGTGGAGTGATGTAGGATTCGGTTTAACGGGGACACTCCACTTGAATCCTACCCATCTTGGGATCTCTTTACAAACTTCTTAAATTTATTTAACCTTTGTGTATGCTTACATGTCCAAGACCTATAAGCTCAGAAAGTTTCACTCCATTAGGAAGAAGTGGATGTAAACTCCGGAACACTCTCGAAATAATACCCATATATGAGGACTTGTTCCGAAAAAGCAACCTGGATCTCCGTATTTTTTTAATTGTTACCTCCAACCGTTTTCACTCATGCTCCGTCTAACTAGCATATCAAAAGCACGAAAAACATTTTTCCCTAAAAGTGGTAGAAACCCGGCGGATTCACCCAGTTGAAGATAACAGATAACTACAATCATCAAATCTCCAATATATAAAGGATGAATATGAATTTGTTTTTTAATTGAAATGAAATCTAGATTCTCGTGTTGACATCTGCAACTGTAAATGAAATGGATTTTTAAGTCGAGCTCGATTCACTCATTCATTCAATAGTTGGAGTAATCCTTTTGTTAAACTAATGAGAAAGTAAAACGAAAATGAGAAATAACAAGTGCATAATAATAAAATCAGTAAACAACAGTAACCTAGTTCAATTAGAATGAGAGTATGTTATTATGAGTACTCAAAAGAACTTGAGACTGGTCGTTTCGTTGGAAATTGATTTTTATTTTGGCGCTAAATGTACTACGATGACAAACTACTTCGATAAGTACAACCACTGTAACAACTGTCAAGTAATATTTGAATTATGACTTGATGACTTCTTCATGAACTTTAAGATAATAAGATATAACTTCGTATTACTACTACAGGATAATTCCACATGCTACGATTAAACACACAAATACAAAACATCAATGAACACTAACTTATCTGCTGATCATCTTCTTACATTCTCTTTTTTTTGTGAACTCCAAATAGTTTTTTTGTGGAAGACAATCATAAATAGAAGAACTCTCTTCAGTTATTTCATAGAGAATTTGTAAACATTTAACTCATCAGAAAAAAGTGGACGCCGTGTGTAACTTCTTAAAAGTAAAACTAAGATCAGCGTTTTAGAAAGATTTTAGTTCATAACATGCTAATAAAGAACAATAAACATTTTAATGAAATGACTCCTAAATGTTAGAAGCTGCTGAAAAATCTCAAACAGAATAGTTCAGTCTGAAAGCTCACCTATGTGTACGTTGAGTACTCATTCGATATCTGTTGAATGCTCGACGAAAATAGACATATCATACGAGCCGAACATTGCTCAGTCAATATTGAAATTAAACATATCGAGACAAAAAGTAAATTTTCAGAACAATGAAAATTTGTCGATAGATCTAATCATGGCCAGTAAAACTCAATAGAATAGCTATTCGATGGTATGAGAAATTTCCCATGTGCCATGCGAGGGAAATGATAAAAGATAAATAGTGTTTACCTTTCATGGTGATTAGATAGTATGCACAATTGGCGTTTCGTGTGCGAACTCGTGCCTGAACAGATCCAATACTATCAGGAACAAACTAATGGAAAATTGTCTCATAGAACTTTTTTTAAATACAATTTAAAACATTTACATCATATCGAAGTACCATTGAACATTCAGGTATATCCAAACCGGCTTGCGCAACATCAGTCGAAATCATGACATTATAAATGCCTAATGATAATCGTAAATCACTTTAGAATGAAATTCAATAGAACAAACCAGCTTGAAAATCTTTTAATTTTGAATTTTCGATTGTTTTTGACTTGCTCGAGCTAAAAGAATTTTTGCCAACTAGCCAACATGGTTTAATTATGTTCTATTCATGAATGAAAATAAAAATAAAAATAATTTTTGAAGACATAAAATAGTTTAACAAACTTGCAGCTCGGCATGATTTTGTAAAAATTCACATATTTTCTGAGCATAAAACGTTCGATCGACCAAAACAAGTGCTAGAAATGATTGTTTTTTAATTGAACAAGTCAAAAAAAAACAATGATAATAAATTATCAGAATACCTCGATTCTTGAAATTTTCAACATGCTTTTTTAATAGTTCGACAAGTTTATCTAGTTTCGGATTTGTGATTGTTTGTTCAGATTCTTCAATATCCTTTAGTTTCTTTTTCAATAGACTTTGACATTTATCATAAATTAAAGTATCAATATGAATCGGATGTTCTCGACGTTTGTATATCATGTCAAAGTAATCGTGTAAATTCGAAAGAACTAATTCAGGTGTTAAATCTTTTAATGTTTTCAGATGTCGATAAATTGCAAGAATATAATTTATTAAAATAACAGATGAAAAATGTTGATTTTTTTGTTCAGTTTGTTTTAAAATTTGAAGATTTTGTTCATATCCATTTGTATCGAAATCTTTTTCGGGAAAAATACGTAACGGATTTGTGTCATTACTTAGAAATAATTGTAATATTAAATCTCTTAGTTCATGTTCAATTGATAAAGTTAACTGATCGAATGGTTTACATTTACTAATACAGATAATTTCATCGTCTGATGTACACGTAACATATCGAGCAAGCTCTAGTTCATTTTCTTTCTGTAATACTGTTGTTATAGTCGAACAATTGAATGTAGCACATAGATTCGTCAACTGATGAATTATTTCCGATGACATGAATCGATGCAGACCTATGAGTTAGAAAATCAGATCAATTAATTATACGAATAAACGGTGTAGAAAACTCGGATTTCAATTCGAGTGTAATGTATACTTCAAAAAGTGAAGCTGACGGCAGATTGATTTTGATCAAGCTGTCTAAAATAATCGACAAGCAGTGTCAGTATACATCAGTTTTTTTTATAGCTTTTGGGATGTGCAATATTGAGGAAACCTTAAGCAGAGCGCTCCCACCCGGCCTTCTAAAATCGATCTTAGCAGAGGAACCTTCAAATTTCATAAAACTTACAGTATATGTTAGGCTTCGTATGAAAAAACTATGGTTAAAGTTGCAGTCCTCTATCATGATGCGTGACTGAGATGTGGACCTGACAAGGGTGAAAAATAGCGAATTTGGCCACTCAAATTTCTCGGTACAAGTTCATCATATATCTTTCATATGTTTTGTTAGAAAGAACATTTCTACATGAAGGGCAGTACAGAGTCCACTTTTTTTAAATTGTTACTTTTTCAGCGGAAAAACCGGAATCACAAGTTCAATGACTTCAAAAACCACTAACAAGCGGGGTGGGGATTTCAATAGAGATCCCCTGTTATATAATCATAAAGAATGGTTTTTGAAAAAAATACTCTGGAGTGCCCTACACCATGATATGTTCTTTCAAAGAAATAAAAATTTAATTACATCATATGATGGTGGAGTGAGAAATTTGGTTTGTTCGTTCGAGATATCATGAATCGAAAAAAAACGAAAACAGTTTTTGAAACGAATTTTTTCAATTTTTCAGAATTTTTGACGAAAATTGATGATTTTTAGGAAGGATAGGGGCTTAAATGCACCATATTTATCTCTATGATATACCGTCATTTAGAGCTCTTGATAAGTTCTATCTACTCCAAAAAAAAAACGTTAGTTCTATGAGAAATAAACACATATCATACAGACAAAGTGTCAGTACACGTGACTTTTTCATAGTTTTAGGGTATTGAGGAAATTTCAAACGAACCATATTTGCCGTTACGATCTAGCATCATTTTGTAGCCCATACAATGCTCTATCGAATGGTATATAATAGTTGAGTTTTCATTTTGACTGTGACAAAGATTTTGCTTTGTGAAAATTGGAATAGGTCAATATTTTCATAGAAAATGATGATATTGTTTGCTGTAACTCACTAAATCCTTGACCAATCATTCTCATCTTTGAACTCAACCGAGATATTGGTGAGATCATGCTGTGTACAAAATTTCATGACAATTGGATTACCCTCTCAAGAGTTATCGTGCAAACGACCGAACACACTGACCGATTTTTAGAGTGTACTCACTTTTTGAGGACACAAAAAGAAACGCTTCGTTTTATTATAAGACTAAGTATGAGCGATATTTGTTTTACCACTATATTTGAAGAACTTGAATGAAATTTTAGAATCAAAGTTTGTCGTCGGCGAGAAGTCTATATGGCAAAGAAAACCGTTCTCAAATAACAGATGAAATCTTTTACAATGCTTGAACTCCATCAGCAAACAAAGTTGATCAGTCAAATGAATACCTATGAAAAATATCATGTCTGAAGACATTACATTACGATCTAATAAAATGATACGAATCAGTAAAACATATGTACGAGATTGATATTTCTTTTCAATAGAATTTTAAATTCAACATGTGTTTCTAAAAAACGAAAATTCAGATCGAGAAATCTTATGCCTATGTTCTTTGATTATCTTCTTCTATCTAAATGATACTGTGACAAATATTCAGTTGAATTCTGCAGCATTATTCTGAAGTTCAACAAAGTCACTTTGAAAACAAACCATTTTGCCCCTTATGTTACCAAGAATATTTCGATAGCGATAGATTCTACAACAATTCAGTTCTGTTCAATACCATTTACGAAACTACCGCGACTTCTCAGATCTTCAATATGAATACCTACTTCAAATAAGCATAGTCAAGAGCATGAACCTATACTGGAATGAGATTAACAGCTAGAATTAGTTTTCGATAAACATCTCTATTTGCATATTTATGTGTTCCTCTACAATTATGCGCCTGCATCCTTTAACTTTCAAATTATTAAATTTAATTATTTTATCAACTGCCTGATTGTCATTCAATTTTTCAAAATGTTCTTTAGATGAATATTTTTACATTACTACTAAGATAAGATAGAAAGCCGGTACACATTAAATACGTTACCGATGGCTGCAGTTAATCCAATGATAATTGGTGGAGAATCAACAGATGGAATCCGATCAACGGTTTGACACTTAAGATATTTCATTATGTCAATATATTGATTGCGTACGAGAGAATCATGACATTCGTCAAAACAGAGCAAATCAATATTGGTAAGAAGAATGGTTTTTTCTTTTAAACAACTATTGAAATACATTTTCTTATGATTGAATAGTAGAAAAATAAAAATATGTTACTTGAAAAGTTTTTGCGGTGTACAAACGATAACATCATAATTGTTAACATATTGTGTAACATCATTGATCTCATCGCATGCAATTACTCGAAGATTTCCTACTTGTTTCAATTTATCTACTTGTTGTTTAAGCATAACACGACGTGGTACAAAAAAGAATGCCAAGAATTTCGTTTGAGTTTTAGTCGATAAAGTCATCTTTTTGATTGAGTAGTATTTTAACACGAGACCTAAAACATCGAAATAGATTTTATTCTATTCAATCAACAATAACAAACAAACAATGCAACTAACCGGCAACAAACGTTTTACCACTACCTGAACGCAAACATATAATTGTATTTCCTGCACGAATTGCACTTTGTACTAATTCACGTTGATACTCATAAGGACGAATATTTACATTGATTTTTTGAAGAAATTCATCTGACCATGAGTCGTTTTCAAATACATTTACATCAATGTTTTCCAAACATAGAGGAATTATTGTTAGTTCGGGTGTAATAACCATAGGCTTTTCATCCGATGAAACATTTCCTTCATGTCCTAGAAACATGATTATCGATATTTCTAATTACAACGTATGTATTTCTTACCTGGAATTATCATTGAATCATCTAAATTGCATTCACTTAGCAATTCTTCCATAACAGATGTCTTATTTTGAGATTTCTGATAGATTTCCATCGATGTACGATTAACATTTTCAGTGACTTCAATATCGAATAAGTTCGAGAAATATAGAATAATAATAATAATAATGATGATGATGACTTACATGTTTCAAAACGCGCAACATCGTAAGCTAATGCTGTCAATTTTGCTTGTTCTAATACTTTCACTAGATAATCACAATTCTTGGATGATATTCGTCCACGATCGATTAGGATTTGAAAAATTTCAACAAGTGGTTCATCTCGTTTTCTTCTTGGTATTTCATCACCGAGTAGAAAAATAAACCTCTTTCGATCTTCATTAGACATTTCATCTTCAAGATTGATCAATAAGCTACGAAAATCACGATCAGATGACATTGTTTTATTAATTTCGATGTCATCCAATGGACACCTTATTCATCTAAAGTTTGGTGAACGACTGTGATAAATAAGTTTTCAAAGAATTCAATTTGATAAAAGCCTGACAAGAGCATTTTCTTTTCCAAAGATAAACATTCTGATTAAAATACAAAATATAAAAAACGTTCACATGATTTAACAGACATTCATGGATCAAAACGATTAAATAAGTCAGAAGAAATTGTTGGACTTTCAACAGGATTTTTAGATTTTAATGAAGATGAATATTGTTTGAGTTGTCGAACTAAATCTAGACGTCGAATATTTTCGAGACGAACAATAAGATAATCAATATTATGAGGAGTAATCTTTTGTCGATTGATTAATGCTTCCCATATAATGTTCATTGATGCTCGATGATCTTGAGTTATAATGTCGAGATCACGGCGTGGTACGTCATCGACGAGAAGGAAACCAAGCATAACACGATCATCATTTGATAATCTGTCGCCAATGTCAATTAAAAGATTACGTAATTTAAGATCATCTTGATCCATCTTGAAAAAAAGTACCATAGATATAACAGAAAACTATTCATAAATATTGAACTATTCGTCAAGAAGGTCAATTATAAAATTTGCATCGTTCACTTCCTTGACTTATTTTCCTTTGTTGTCCATTTTTTGTGTTAGAACGTTTAGCCTACAAAATTTTATTATAACCGATCGTTTGTTTTATTATGCTTCGTTTTATTTTCCTATTCAATAACACACAGAGTCCGATTGATTCCTATATTCGATATCGTACAGTAATGAATTTTCGTTTTTCAAAATACATATCGAAGTCTGTTCAATTTCAAAAAAAGCAAGCTTGTGCCATCAACATAGTCTCTGATTTATAACTAACTAGTTTATAGAATGTGCTGATTAAAGCATAATTCAAGTGATATCACCAAAAAAAATGTGTTACTGGTTAATTCCGCCAGTCGAAAAATGAGAACGGAAGTCTTGTTTTTTTTTCGCAAATACTATACGAATCAACTATGCTATGCTGCAATTTCTACTGATGACCTTTAGCAGAAACTGTGGTTACTACAATTCATTAATCATATTGTGCGATAAGCCGTAGCCGGCACTCAATGACTACAAGTGATTCATCGTTATTTGTAATTAGTCGAACTAATAGATAGTCATATTAGGAGACTTTAAAACGAAATCTCACTCACGGAGATTCCCTCTCATAACTCGTTCTAATACAAGAGAGTCAGTATCTTGCAAATAACTTTCTTCTTTCAAAAAAGTTTTATTTTATCTTTCTCGATCTTTAATTTTTGCATATTATTTAATGAAAGAAATTTAACTCCTGTAATATTGAATTTGAATATTTTCTCAGATTTCTTTTTCTCTTATCGCCACAATTTTGGATCGCAGTTTCATCGTTATCGAACGCATCGATGGGTACTCTATGCGCATCATTCTACCAAGTCATGTTTGTTTTTTACTGACTCCTCCCATCGTCTCGTTCGTTGTTGTGATATGTCTCTTATCTATGAATCCTACTATGATAATAATTGAAACAATACTATAGCTTATTCAATATATCGAATCATAAGTAAAACGAATCTAATCTTTTCCTCGTGAATTTGAATTTCACCAACAAAAATCGTCCGATTTTACTAAAGGTAAAAACAGTCTTTTTTTCAAAATTGATATAAAGATCATCGACGGTTTTGTTCTCAACTATGGAGTGATGTTTGTCCCGTTCTTGAAGATGTTAAATTTAAATTTGACCATGTTTAATATTCGATCATAAATATCTTCTTAAGTACAACGGGCGCAATTCAGCATCGTCATGGTTGCCAAGATCTGATCTGTTTCTTCTGCTTCATAATACATGATTAAATAACGATGTAAAAAAAGTATTCTTATGATTGAAGTTTTTTCTGTTTAAGGAATTACTGTTAAAATGTTTTAAGCAGATATCATCCATATCCTATGAATAAGGAAAATCGTCGGAAGTCATTAACCGTGCAACAAAACAGTATTCGTAACGAACGTAAATTTACTAACGAGAAGAGCAACTGTAGATAGTTATCTTTCCGTTCTCAAGCATGAATCAAAACTATTGCGCCCATTGTAGAATTATCTATCGAATTGTCTTGTGTTTTTTTTATCGTATTTGATAGAATATAAAGATAAATACTTATAATTCATCTTGTCAATGTGGAGTTAAAATGTTTTTCCTAATTAATTTTCAAATATGTGTTCTAGTATGATAAGATGATAGTTCGTAAAGAAGCATCATTTCTGAATGAATCAAACCTTAAAGTTATGAAAGCATGAGAAAATCAACTAGAACTTATTGGTAAAAATTTCATTTGGCTCATCGAACTGAACAATGCTTTGCATAAAATCAAATGAAGCATTTATTTTTTCTTATATGAATTTCTTTTGTATAGTGGGTTGTTTTTCTAGTTGATAATAATATGTTGGTTTTGAAATAGAAAGCTCATCGCATTAAATCGCGATAGATTAATGACATAACGATTTACCTCGAACAATCTTAATCATTTTCTATAGTTGAACACAAACGTTCACCGAATTTCTTTCATTTTGTTCCGAGAAGAAAAACTATTGCTTGAACTTGAAAAGAAAAGCATCTATAATTAATCATATCTACAAAAAAGAAACTTGTTTTTATGTCATAAGATACAATTTGTATTTCACTTGTTTTCCATTTCGACTGATTTTCGTGTGTCACAAATACAGATGATCTACCTCGACTGGATCATGTAACAGTAGTGTTGGTGTGAATACCGAAGAAATAAAGACTGTTTGATTATATGTGACGCCTTTCCATAGTTTGTCTACGATAGAAAATAATCAAAACTCTTGATGTAATATTTTGCTACTGAACACAACTTTTCCGTCGCCATATTTATGTGAGTACTGCTGTAATTTTGAAAAAATAAACTGATAGAATAGCTGTTACATGAACTATTATATTTTACATCATTGATGCACGTTCATTTGTGATACTTCGTACGACAACTATCGAATCTTTACTATAACATTCTTGTTCTAATATAGATCAGTATTCATAAATGCTTACAGTTTAACTTTGTCTAATCTTCTTTCCGACAATGAAATGTTATATTCTACTATGTCATATTTTTATAACAAACTTCAGCAAGGAGGGTATCTGAATTACCACAAACATATCATATGTATATGTTTCTCATATTAAAAAAATTCATATAATTCTATACTAAATGAAAAATTTGGTTTTCTTCAGTAACATTCGATTTTTTTCATCGACATTTCCATTGTGTATCCATGCGACGTTTGAAAATTTCAAAGAATAGTTTTGTTTTTTTTTTGATGATTTAGAATATTCAACGACATTTGTTATAGACAATTTTTATTCATAACGATATTGTGTAAAAATAAATTGAAACAATAAGTGAAAAAAAAGAAAAACAATAACAATAAGAAGAAGAATAAATCCTAAACTAAATTCTATAGCTAATTGAAGTTTATTGTAGCTTTTAATTTCATTACAAGATGACACAAGGAAGTTAAGTTAATTTTAAAACAATAACGTGCTTTGAAACTTCGTGTTTTGACGATCTTGTATAGCCAAACTGAAGTGTAACTCTACTGAATGCTTGTTGGATTTATATGACTTTGTCTTGATATGATGAAAACTTTTATATCCTATTAATCATTATCCAAAAAGAGAGATAAGAGCATTTAAATAGATTCCCATCGAATGAATCTTGAACAAGAAATATTTCATTGTTTAACATTTCAAAAACGAGATTGATAATAACTATACAAATTTTTCTATGTGTCAATCATAAAAGACTTAGACTTAACTCTATAGTTACCTAACTTCAAATCCGAAGTATTTTTTCTCTCGCTCTCTCTCTCTCTCTTTCGAAATAACTAATTCTATACTTAAGCATTGTTCTACGCAAACTCAGTAACATTTAAAAGATCTAACTGATTATGATATGGACTAAGAAGGCAGCAACATAAAGTTTATTGGTCATACCTGACATTAGGCTCGGTTTGTAATTTTGTATCCATATGCTTCAACACATATTGGAGTAGTGGCATTAATGTTTATCAACCATAAAAAATCGATTGTGAATCGCATGAAACTATACATTCTGAAGTACTCTACTGAATGTGAAAGATAAAATTTAAAATTTCGCTTCTGAAAACTATATTATGATTGTTAATTTAAAAACTACGTTAGAATAAAAATATATAACTACAAAAAACCATATCAGATAAATAATAAAACTAAATCAATTGTTATATTCAATGAAGTTCGACTCTATGCTGACAGGATGTATTGTTGGTATATCGAAATGAATTACTATCGTGTTACCAGATGAGTGAATCAAACTCCTACGCTATTATTCATAGAAGAGAGAGGCGAGAGAATCTTTTTGTATTGTTATAAATCGAAAAAGGTATATGAATTTTGTTCTTGTTTTCAGATTCATAAAGATGTCTCAATAAAGTACTTTATTATCTAACACTTGAGACAAACACTTGAACTATTATGAGAAACTACGATAACAGAAGAAGATGTCTAAGTTTCGAAAATTGATAAAGCCAATAACGATCATCAATCTGCATTTTTCTACAATCAGTAAAATAGACATCTCAATTTTATATTTTCTGATATGATTGAGACAAAATCACATTTAAAAATCCATTATCTTCCCGAAAACACTTTCACAAATGCATAGAAAAGAGCTAGAGCTTAAAACATTTTTCAAGTTCAAATGAATAAATCAAAATGTTTATGGATTTGACTTCATTTTATAGTATTCTTTTAATTCATCGTGAAAGTTCGGACATTTTAAAATTTATTTTCCTAAAACGAAAAATTCGTTTCATTCCATTTTGTATTCATCTGTGAACATAATGGATTTCAAATGATTTTGTATTTTACAATATCAGACAGAACGATGTTTAGAACTTTTGTTCTTTCGATTACTGAAAATCAATACATTAACAATTGTCATTACTGTCAATATTATTAGCCGTACATGCATTCTCATTGATAGATTCGGTAAACTTTTATTAGATGACTAAAATATTCATATTGAAAAAGTATACAAATAGTCTATTCTTCATTTTCCATTGCATCGTATCAGTCTCATGGCTCGAAATGGACCGACCCGTTCAGACACTTTTACAATAGTATACACTCCTGTTAAGTAATAAAAATTATCAAAATAGTTTTATCATAGAAAACGTATTTAAACTTCAATCTAGTTACTTGAAAAATAAACAAAATACTATTTGAGATCATGAAACGTACAACACTCGTACTGATGTAAATCAAAATTCATTGATTAAAATCTACTATGTGGATTCAAAATCACAACTATTGCATTTCCTTCGTTGAAATGTTTCTCTTTATCAATGCATTTGTAGTACATCAAAATCAGTGTCCGTTTCATCGTCTGACATAGCATAGTTTCTGTGTTTCCGTATAAAGTTCATGATTTTAAAACATTTTTGAAGTTTCTAATAGGTACTTTTAATAGAATTAGTCGGAGAGCAATTGCTTAAAGTAGTCTTATGTTTTTTTTTTGTATGTGCAATTTTCTATGCTACAAAGATGACATTTTCAAGCGAGAGAAAGTGATTGATAGAAAAAATATGTCGAAAACAAGGCACTGTCGAGAGTAGAATGTTTAAATAACATTTGATCTAATTGTTGAACTTTGATTAAGGAGTAAACTCATGAAAAACATGTCACTTTCAAGAGAGAAGGGAATTCTATGTTCAAACGACATTGTTTGCAGTTTTTAACCACGTTGTGAGTTAGAACACAGAAGAATTTAGTCTATGAGCGTGCAGAAAAATGCGGCAATTTTTTTCCCGGCAAACTTCTCTCAATCACAAGTAAGCTCACTGTAAGATCAGAATGGCAAAAGAAAAGTTTCAATCAGAAATGCAGTGAACTTCAGACTTGGTGTAACCTAATTTATAAATTGTACCCTAAAACATAGAGTCCTTTAGAATGAGCTTTATTGGGTTCCGAAATCTTACAGAATATTTCATTCGTTTTATTGAAAAGGAAATTCAACTTGTTGCAACTTATTTCGAGAATTTAGAATAATCAAACGCAAAATTTTGAGCCCTGGTACCAACTCGGCGTAAGACTCGATTGAAAAATCTTTATACACGTTATTCAATAGTTCTAACTCAATGAAAATCATATAAATACTTGTTACTATGACTAGTTTTCACTAGATCTTGAGCAGATAGCAGAATACAAAATCTACAATGCAAATGAGAGAAGGAAAACTAAAAATCAAATCATTTTGAATATTCATGTAAAAATAAGTTCAGTATGAATGTCACGTCTGTATAATATATAACACTATGTAAAAGTCTAATATGATTAGACTTTTGCATTGCATGAACTGAACACTTCAACACTCACAGTTGTTTTCAGTTTATCTATGCTAGATGAAGCGACTGAATATCTACAATGCTCCACCATATGACATATAATTAACTTCATATTAATTAATCAATAAGTCACAAATTCCGATATTATCAAAAGGTGTCTTGATTTGTCAGGATATTTTTTTTGAAACTAAAAAGAGACTACAGCAAGAAACTATTCAGAAAATCGATCTCTATGACATTGCCGAACGGATTACCACTAAATAATAGGCAACGACTATAAAAATCAATGCGGCGATTGACCTTGATACAAAAGAAATGTATTTCATCATTTATGAACATCAAAAAATAACGATAGTCACTCTGTGTAATTTTTAAAAGTCGGAAGTGTATGCTATTTGCTTCTATCAATTACTGATAATAATAATGAGAGCCATGCATGCAATGTTATTGGTTCGTTAATAACAAATGCAATTCGAGCACCATAGTAGTATGGAATGAAACATCTGTTTTATTTCGATTGGTTAGCACCATACACTATGCGAATGGGTTTCTCTCTCGTTGTATTTTGTGTCCTGAGCTTCTCATTCTCATTTAGATCAAGCATTGTTACATTGACACGTATACCGGTTGTTTTACTTTTTCTGACTTCAATTACAAATGGCTGAAAAATTTCTTCTCTTCTCTTTGTTTATTGTACTCATAAATTATTGTATAGTTTTAACTAGTGAACAATGTTCATTACGTAAAGAAAATGATCTACTTGATGATTGTGATTGTCGTATATCTGATTTAAATGAACTCAATAATAAACGTCTCAATCCATTATTACGTCAAATAGTTGATAAGAATTATTTCCGATTTTTTCCAGTTAATCTCAAGAAAAAATGTTTATTTTGGCCTGATGATGGTCACTGTTCACGTCAAACATGTGCAATAAAACAGTGTCCCGTTGAAAAACTACCTGAACCATTACGTGATAAAGCACTTCATTCTCATGAACCTTGTTCAATAAATCATAGTAATTCTACACTTGGATTCCTCAATAAAAACATCAGTGAAGAACATCAACAAACTATTAAGACGTGGATTGAATTTGATGATGGCCAATCGGAAAATTTTTGTGACGTTGATGATGAAACATCGGCAGACTTAGAATATATTGATTTATCCGTTAATCTCGAACGTTATACTGGTTACACGGGTCCATCAACGCAACGTGTATGGTCAGCAATCTATAATGAAAATTGTTTTTTTCTACCGGATTCTAAAATCTATTATGATCTTAGACAAAAACGATTGAATACACACAAGATGTGTCTTGAAGGACGAACATTTTATCGTCTTATATCGGGTCTACATACGAGTATTACCGTACATTTATGTGCACAATACTTCTTTCCAACAGTTGGCGGTGGCTATACAGGCTCAGATGGACGATGGGGACCAAATTATGATGAATTTAGTCGTCGTTTTGATTCTGAAACAACAGATGGCGAAGGTCCTAAATGGTTGAAAAATATTTATTTTATCTATTTATTAGAACTTCGAGCTATTTACAAAGCACGAGACTTTTTTAAAGAGCAAACATTTTTTACCGGAAATGAAAAAGATGATTTACACACAAAAGATTTATTTACGAATCAATTTATGAAAGAAATTGAACCGTATGCAAATTATTTTGACGAGCATACTTTATTTCAAAATGGTAATGAATTATTAAAAGTTGATTTTAAAGAACATTTTCGAAATATAAGTCATATTATGGATTGTGTTGGTTGTGATAAATGCAAATTATGGGGAAAATTACAAGTACAAGCCTTAGGTATGAATAGAATAATATTGTTTTCTTGTCAAGCATAATTCTAGAAACTTGTTGATTTTCTGTGTTGTCTTTCTCATACAGACGTGACGGATATAAATAAATCAATATGACTAACTGTCATAGGCACGACTCATACCATGATATTGTATTGTATCTCGTTATTACATATGAAGTTAGTCGTTATATTGCATTTCTTCAGCACTAATTAAAAGAATGCTGAAGTAATATGTATTCAAATAATACATATTACAATAATGCCTCTGAGATTAGTGATGGCAGTTCCATTCAATTTGACAGTTTAATTCCATAAGGATTGTACCAAGAATGTTTTCGTCTGAATGACTTTCAATTTTTGTTATAGGTACGGCATTGAAAATTCTGTTTTCGGAACATCCAATACAATTGCAGCGATCAGAAATTGTTTCACTAATGAATGGTTTTAATCGATTATCGACAAGTATCTATCATCTTGAACATACATTTAAAACATGTATCAACAAAGATAAGTAGGAAAAGAGTTGGACTGTTACATTTTTTCTCTATGACTTGTTGAACGACATGAGATTTGTATTGTTGGCGAACAAATTCGAAAGAAAAATTATTTATCGGGGCCTATTTTATTAACAATGACATTAGATGTATTTATTTTATTGTTCTTTTTTTCTTTCATTTTGTTGTCCGTACAGCCTACTGCCATTTAATTGCTACGCCAAATGTGAATGCTACAAATTTATTCTTTCTTGTTGTTGCTGTTTTCATTGTTGTTGGTATTTAACAAAATTAAATTTGTTGTTGTAGAATCTATTTAATGATTGTATCAATGAAATGAAGGTTTCTACTAAAAGAAAAATAGTTTGGTTGTAAAAGTACAAACGCAGTGTTTGAACGTTTCTTTTGCATCTAAGATAAGAAAATCTTGATGTCATATGTATGTAAAGCCGAAGTTACTCCATGCAATTAGATATCATATAATAATAAATTAATGCATGGTACTTAAGATAGAGTACATGCTTCAGTGTGCTGTTTCAATTTAAATGAAAATATTTGTATCGATATTGATGAATTCACACTAGGAATAGTTGTTCTTTAAAAGCTAGTTATGTGTACTTTATATTCTCGTTGACTAAGGTCAACAATCTTTTTTGACAATACATCTATGTATAACGAACATATGAGAAGAAATCGCGAGCTTCTTACAGGCACATTCAAACAGCGATGTAGCATAAGAGGACTGTTCAACAAGTTCAATATAAATCTTACTATCAAAGTCGATGTCGAAGAAAGAACATATCAAACCTGCACCTGCATCGGAATGCCCGTAAATGGAGAAGAAGAAATATGATAAATAATCGGCAGACTTTTCCCAACATTTATATTTTGAGTTTTATTGTAAACTTTTTGCACTGCTTAGATTATATTGTATCACTGTAATCAAAGAAAATCATGATCCGAAACTAGTATGTCACATCTGGTAGTATTGCTTCATTTACAACTCAAGGCTTTGTCGATCTTCATATTTAATATTATAATCTATTGCAAATTAGGCATCACGATTCAAAGAAAAAGCATTTCAAAAATGAAATCCACCGTGAGAAATTTTCTAATTCTAAATTTTGTTGACTGTTTAAATTAGATCATAGTTGTATAGATGTTCTTTTCCCTCATTCAAAATCTTAGTATTGTTAGAGCATCTGCGATTACATTTAATAGATATTCGTACGAGGAACAGTTTTTTTTGGGGAAAACGTTTCTCAACTCTTATCTATCACTATGTTTTGTATTTCCAGTATCGTCAACTACTTGATAATTGTTCGATAATCTATTGAATTCAAGTAACCTTGATGTAACGTACACATATATGCAAAGAGAGAGGGAGTGATTTGTCGAACTTAAATTATTCTTTCTTCCACGCTCTTCTTTTAATGAGAATGCCTCTGTAGTTAATCTACTCTGTTGAAGGTTATTTATACATCCTAGAAAAAGTAGTCTTTTTTCATGCATTACTTGACAACTAAAGAATAGAATGGTGATAATATAGAAGTCAAAATAGTTATTTGCTTTTATTGATGAAACTTCGACAGAGATTCGATCGATACTCAGCTACAGAATTCAATGTACAATGGTAGTTTTTCTAAATATCCGAAGTAGTTTTAGGTTAATTATGTTCAATATTAAATAAAGTGAACAGTATCTTCTTCAATCATTGTTTATAGATTACTTCGATTTACCATATTAAGTATGATGACTCCAATGAAATCAGTGTTTCTTTCTTTTGATCTATAATAAATTTAATAATACTAAACTCCCATGACAATTGATGATTGAATATTTCTCAATTCCATTTAGTTATGATCATGTACCAATGAATACTGTGATAGACTGACAAATGAATGATTGTTTTCTGAATGAATTACTTTCAATAGAATATTCGACAACACAAAAGGCTCTTTTTTTTTGTAAAGAGAAAAATAAAAATATTTCGAATTCGATTTTCGTCAAAGACTTATGTTGGTTTTCTTTTCTCGGTGCTTCGTATTTATATCTGTTTGCTGAGATGGAAGATAATCTTGTCAATTTATGTTGACGAACCATTTCAATAAGGAATTCCTTATTATAGATACGATCGTTTCTGTCACGGCCGACTTATATATGAGTATCATTTATTATTAATCTTTGACCTTCTCTGTATCCATTTATTTTTAGTTTTGATAATGTTGGCATATGCAATTCTAATCAAAAAGCTTAAGATATCTTTAGTTTTCTTTTTTAATTTTCTTCTTAAGACGTCACTCGATAATGGCATACTCATGATGATTGCGACAGCTATCTCATTAGTTTACAACAATTGACGTAGTAATTAGAATGTTTTAAAGAATGACTTTTTCTGTCATTATTTTTTAAACACAAGACATGTTTTTTTCCACAATGTTAAATTTAGCGTATTTTCAATGTTTCATCTGAGTTTGCTATAGCACCCATGATTTTAAACTCGTTTTTTCTACTAACTAAATGATGAGTAGATCAATAAAAGTATAATGTACTTTACTGATTAATAATTTACTATCTAATATATTTACAAGAGCAGATTTTTAAATTTCTAAGGATTCATTAGAATTTTATGTCAACTATTTGATGCAATCGATGTGATTCATTTGTTTTCTATAGATAGTATCTATGATGCTCTTTTAGTGTCATTTTGTTTTCGAATGCAGTGCTTCATCGATAAAAAAAAATTTTTCATTCATTGATTTGTACCCTTTATGAAACGCAGTCAAGTCATATGTGAAAGTGTAAACTTTGTTTTACATATATATATAAAACTATACATTAGTAGATTATAAACGTTTAACTTGTTCTTCACATGCAACCTGTATTAAAAATATAAGTACGGCTTAGTAGTAAAGGTTACTGTACTGATTACAATAAGAACACCAAGACGAAACATTTTGATGAAAATGCAACACTAGATATCAATTTTTCGACATTGTCCTCGATCGTTCAACTTTATGTCGGCTGTTATTTTGTACCCAGAAAGAACTATACGTACATATGAGAACTTGAAAAAAATGATTCAACAACAAAGAATAAGTGCAAAATTAAATGTGTCTACAAGTTTTGCTTTTTGAAGAGAACATATTTCTTACATGCAGAAAAATAGAAATAAGTCCTATGAACACACGTGTTGTTCGAGGGCCATTGAAATTTACATGTCGGTACCATTATTAAGTGGTGTTAAGTAAAGAAAATGGAAAGAATAACAAGAAATTCAAGCTTTTGAATATTCTACTTAGATCAGTTACATCGATGACAGTTTGCTTCTTTCGACATACAAAACGACACTCGTAATGGATTTGTTTCTTTTTTTGTCTACACTCATCATGATAGTTTACTTGAAGAATGTTTTTACATTGTTGGCTGGATTCTTTTTTTTCTGTTCTTCAATTTTTCTGTTCTCAGATAATGCATCAACTAATCTCCATAGTGATACATGGGAAGAAAGAACGAGGGACTCGTCTTAAATGTGGCGAAAAAAAAATGAGATGCTGACAAGAGGAAAAGAACAGAAAAAGTAAATGTGTTACACCAGAACAACAAACCAGTATTATCAACATAGCTGTTTGCTTTCTGTTTACTTGCAAAGTTAATATACAATTGTTTCAAACAACCGTATAAGCAAACAAGGCGCCAAATAAATATTTGTTTTCATAAAGAAAAAGACAAAATTTATTAATAAATTTAATTCAAGGAAAATTAAATGCAGCAAGTCGATAATGAGAGATCTCGATCGGGTAAGTCTTTAATTGTCATCAATATTCTATGAACGACTTAATTTTTAATAGTTTCATTTTGGTGTTCGATTCGTGTTGCTGTTGCTTTTGTTGGATTTCTGGGCATGGTTGCACATTATGCACAAAAGATAAGTATTGGTATTGCTCTTGTTTGCATGGTCAATCATACAGCTATTGCTCATCATAAAAATTCTATTGCAATGCCTCTTACACAAGCCGATATCGATTGTCCATATCCAAGTCATGCAGTTAAAACTGTAATAAAAATAATTGAATGAAATCATTATCATTGAATACATTAATGTTCTCTTTTCATGACTCATATGAATAGGAAGGTCCATATCCATGGTCGAAAAATATTCAAGGTATTGTCTTAGGCGGTTACTTTTGGGGTTACTTAATAACTGAAATACCTGGTGGATATTTGGCTGTTCGATTCGGTGCTCGATATACATTTAGTGTAGCAATGATTGTATCGGGTATTTTTACTTTGATAATGCCGTTCGGTGCAAGTTTAAACTATTGGGTACTTTGGGCGTTTCGATTTGTTGTTGGGCTAGCACATGGAGTTATATGGCCAAGTATGACTGTAATCATGGCACATTGGGCACCACCCAATGAACGAGGAAAACTACTTGGTTTTATGAATGCTGGTTAGTTGTTTGCTTGTGTGTATCGTTGTTTCAGTCATTTCTTATGATACAGGTGCTCAAATTGGTAATGTTTTAACATTATCCATCGGTGGACTGATGTGTTCGTGGAGTTTTCTTGGTGGTTGGCCATTGATTTTTTATTCTTCAGGTATTCTTGGTCTTATTTGGGGTGTATTTTGGTTTGTGTTCTATAATGATTCGCCTGAAAAACAACTTTGCATTAGTAATCAAGAAAAAGAATACATACTTGAAACTACACAGCAACAATTATCAAATCATAGTAAAAATGAATTTCAAGCTCCATGGAAAGATATTTTAACATCGCCTGCTTGTTGGGCACTCTTTGCTATTCATACATGTAATAATTGGGGCACGTATACATTTCTTACATCGATTCCGAAATATATGGCTGAAGTATTACGGTTTGATATTAAATCAGTATGCTGTATTATGTACCATGTATGTGAAGATGTTAATGTTTTATGTTTATTGATTTAGAATGGTCTACTTTCATCGTTGCCCTATATTGTATTTTGGCTCAATATAAATTTATCTGGTTTCGTAGCTGACATGATCATACAAAAGAAAATATTATCAAGAACTCAAACAAGAAAATTATTTAATGTATTAGGAAATTTATGTCCAGCAATATTCGTTATTGCCTTAGCATTTATGACATGTAAAATTAAATACGTAGCAGTAGCTTTGTTAACAATAGGTCTTACGTTCACGTAATTATTTCCGTGTCTCTTATTGTTCTATGTCTTCTTTCATTTGGTTTTGTAACATATTATCTTATTCTAGAGGATGTTGTTATGGTGGAGGCTTTATGTTAACGGCGAATGATATTGCCCCAGCATATTCAGGTATTGTATTCGGCATCTCGAATACATTTGCAACAATACCTGGTATAATTAGTCCTTATATTGTTGGTACATTAACGGAAAAAGTTTGTTGTTTCGCTTTCGATTGTGTTACATCTGTATTTTATACTAACGAATTTAGGATCCGAACAATTGGAGAATTGTATTTTTTATTTGTGCAACGATCTACATAATTGGTATGGTTATATTCTTATTCATTGGATCTGGTGATGTTCAGAAATGGGCGATTAAACACCCTCATAAACCAATGTCACCTGAAGAAACTCCATTGTCGGGTAGGAAGATTTTATTTTAGTATTGATATATCTAAACGATATTTTTTTTCATTCTAGCACCAATTGAAATGACATCAGCGAAGATTATAGATGAATCATAGATTTTTTTTCGCGAAGAAATTGCAGCAAATGTAATCAAATGCTCCTGTTTTTTCTGAATCCATGCACTTTATAGATGTAGCGATTTTCCTTTTGTTTAGTATTTTATAAAAAGAAAAAGCATCCCTAATTCATCATATTTATCTATCGAATCGTTCGTGGATTTAATATTTGAATTTTCAGTTATGTATAAAGANATGCAGTATGTTGAGCATACCAGTTCGTATTTATCTAAGTAATAACCAACTGATGCCATCTATATGTTTAAAAGACAAATGAATGTGTTTTTTACGATGAAAACGACAGCATGTCATGTAATGGATAACTATAAATTATAATTACATGATCGAGAGAGTACTTTATTACGAAGAATGCGTCACTATTGTGCGATAACTAACTACAAATATTAATCATTGCAATTTGTCATTTATTTATTCATTCAAATAAATATAGGAATGATCGAATGTGTTGTTGACTGGCTCGTTTGTTCGTACGAGGTTTTTGCGCACATCAATTACTAATTATAAAATGAGTTGTTTGTTGAAGTTTAATATCAAGGAATATTTAGATCTATGCGAAAATTTTTCCTTATTTAATTCTTCTTTCTTGTTGTTTATCTTTTCATGACGTGCTAAACGATTCCATTTATATCGAATCGATTAGTTTTTACTAAATATAGAAACCAAAACTTTACTGTAGATGGCGTACCAAGGATTCTCTTTTTTTCCTAGGTGGTAATTAATATAATCGTAAGTCAATGCCGTCAAACTCAATTCCTAGTGAATACGTACAACTACTAAAACAATTCATTGTTTTATGTGATTCGGAACCCGAAATACTTCATGCGCCTGAACTAGAATTTTTTCGCAAATGGCTTACTAAGTACTTCAGACGAGTCGATTTCTAAAAATCATTTTCGCTAATTTTATGTTTTTCTTCCACAATCCATAACTACTTAGACTAGGAGCAACTATACCAAATAGTAAACATGATGCGAATTCAGAATCAACTAAAATGGATGTCGATGATGAAGAAAATGCGACATCGTTCAAACATCATCAACAGTCACCAACAGTTGAAAGTGACCCAGAAAGTGAATTGGGTTAGTAACTTAATATGATCTTTCATCTTATATTGAATGAATTTCGTTACATTAGAATTGGATGCAATGGATGTAATCGAAACTGATAATGATGCACCACAGCCGATGGGTGATCCTGACACTGAAGTATGCATCATATGATGATAATACATTATAAGTTCATGTAACAAAATTTCAAATAAAATTAGGTAACAGATGCTATGTTGGAATATGCAGATATTAAACGGGGCGAAGCTCAAAGCAAGTTATTGGAAGGTGCATTCGAAGAAGCTATTTCTCTATTTGCGGAAGCTATTGAAAACAACCCACAATCAGCTATTCTCCATGCTAAACGTGCTCAATGCTATATCAAAATTCAGAAACCAAATGCAGCCATTCGTGATTGTAATCGTGCATTGGAACTGAATGAAAATTCACAACAAGCATTTAAATGGCGAGGAAAAGCTTATCGGTAAACAAGAAGAAAAGATGTTCGCAGTTAAATTTTCTTTTCCTGTAAAATTTTAGCTTGTTGGGTAATTGGGAAGCAGCATATAAAGATTTTTGCAAAGCTCAATTATCTGATTTCGATGAAGATGTTCAGACATGGTGTAAAGAAGTTGAAGTGAATGTATGTATTCTTCATTTCGATTTTCTTTTGTTCCTTTCGATACGATATATATATATATACATATATTGAATTTCTAGGCAAAAAAAGTAGCTGAACATAAACGTAAATATGAAAGACGACGAGAAGAGAAAGAAGCTAATGTTAAACGGGAAAGAATTCGCAAAGCTCAAGAGACTTATGCAAAAGCACAACACGAAGATAGTGAACGACTTGCACGAGAACAACAGTCTCCATCAGCAGGTAATCATCAATTTCCAGGTATACCTGTTGGGTTTTGGTGTTGTTATTTTGCTTTACACTTCTTATGTTTGATTTCATTTTATGACTTAGATGCTGACATGAGTGGAGCAGGTGGTCTAGGAGGACTAGGCGCTTTCATGAATGATCCAGAAATAATGGAAGCACTAAAAGATCCAGAAGTGCAAAAAGCATTTGAGGTAAGATTTTCATATAATAAAAAGATTTCTTCAGTTTGACAATAGAATCTTATCAAATCAGTTTTTCATGTACAATCGTCTATTTCAGGAAGTTAGCTCAGATCCATCAAAGATAGCTGCTCATCAGAATAATCCAAAGGTGCGTAAAATTATGGAAAAACTTGCCAACAAGTTTGGTGCTACCGGTAGTCCTATGGGAGGTGGCGGCTTTCCTGGTTTTCCAGGTTTGTGTTACATTTATGTTTTTATATTCTTGATCCCTACTAGCATTCATGTTAAGGTGGTATGGGCGGTGGAGCTGGTGCATCTGCAGCAACTGATTTCGATTGATATTATTGTTCTTCAGACATTATCTAAAAGACATATCTACTATTTTATTTTTCTCAACTAATTAATTTCGTTCGATCGTCTATTGATAAAAAGATTCATCGTTCGTATCGTTGTTCTATGAGAAAGTTTGCATGTATATCTAAAATTTTATTTTTATGGAAAATATTACACAACCACAATGGAAACTTATACATTAATCTGCATACTTTTGATATTTCTATTTTGAAACGAATTTTCTTTCGATAGTACATCGTATTAGTTTTAAAGTGAAGATTGTATGAATCTTTTTGTCATACTGTTATGACTGATCGAGGTCGCCAGTTATCGCAAAATAAAATTAAAAAAATAAAAATCTTTTTGTCTACGATCGAATGAATGAACGCACGTAATTTTGATTTTTTATTGGTTGCTTTTCGTAAAAGATTCCCGTATTAAAATCAAGATGGTCAAAATATGAAATAATTTTCGTCTAAAGTTGGCAAATGATATTCAATAACAACTATCTCTTATATTGGTGTTAGACTTGTTTTTGTGTAACTTTGTATCTTGGCAGTTGTCTTGCTTGGAAAAAAGTTCTCTTAGTCAATATCGAATCCTTTTTGTATAATTATCTTGTGAAATTTGCTTATGATATCTTTACAATACATTCAATTCTTTTACCCGGCTTAACTTTTCGTTAAAAGTATTTATCATAATAAATATCTGACCCATAGTTTTCTTTTAGTTTTTGGGGAAATTTCAGTCCGACTACAACCTTACTTCATTAGTGATATAAATCTCAAATGAAAAAAAAAATATATATATATGTTTTTCATCGTACCATTTTTCCATAGTTTTTTCATTCGCATTATTATCAAACTAAAAATCGATTTACATTGTAACCTAAGTGTCATAAATAGAGGTACGTCACGTAATTGTAAATAATTCAATATAACATTATGAGCAACAGTAGCTTAGGGCATTATTAATTAGTGCAATTGTTCTTGATAAAAGGTCATTCGAAATAATGAGAGTTGTTTCTGTTTCTATCGACCCATTAACAATGAACATATGCTACCAAAGAAATTATAAAATCAATGGATGTATTTTGTAATAAACAGGGAAGTGACTACAACTGTGATCAAACAAGAAACTAGTAAGTAATTTATTTCGTCTGATCTAACATAAATAGCTGAAACTATATTTGAATACCACCAGATCTACTTGTATGTCAATCAACACCACGATGTTTATGACAATTGAGAAAATATTTACATGTCTTTTGATTGACTGTAACGATGTCACACGACATAGAAGATATTTTTAGAATAAACTTCCTCGTAATGCTTTATTCCGTTTTTATGAATGATAAGATTATGTGACATATGAATGCAAGTACTATCGTTCATAATTCGATATAGTAGACAGGTCACGATCAGATTCTATCGAATGATCGTCATCAAATGGATTCTCTTCTTCGTCGTTTACTCTACAGCGATAGAAGATCGAGCTTTTCTATATTACTGGCATCTGGTGAGTAGGAACGCACCAATCCAGTCAACTGAATTGCCAGTTAAATTTGGCAAACTATTACCATTCATTGAAATGTGAGCAAACTAACTGTGCCAATGCATGAAATGGGTACTAATTTCACTGGTCATCTGATTTAACTTACCGCAGAGCCAAGTCCATAGCCAATTAACTGAAGTTGGATCATTCCTGACACCAAGAAACAAAAGAATTGGCAGGTCTATACTAATTAGTGGTATGCTTCTTTCTATTACTATCGGAATATTGACGACTTCGAATCACCTCAAACATACAATATCAGTAAAAACAGAAGTCAAATCTGTGGAAAAAAGCAAAGGCTAACAATAAAGAGAAGGAAACTACCCGTCAAAGCATAACTCAACGATGAAATCATTACAATCATAGTACAAGTACTTATTACTACAAAGATTCATAGAATTTTATAGATAAATTATAGTACTGTGGTACACACGCTTCTCATCCGCACTCATAACCCTCTTCGCAGATACACGTGTCTATCTGCATCCATACCCAATATAAGAGCACGAAAATAGAATTGATTCATCTCCACATAGTAAGACTAGCTGTCTTAAGTAATCATTCAAGATACTAACTTGAGAATAATCACTAGATATTGTTTTTGTGTAAGAGAAATATTTCTAACATTCTTTGATGGTGATTCTTTCAAAGATTAAAATTTTGGAATTAAAGAAATTGCTTGGCGTGTTCGAGTCAATTTTTGATTCTATTACTTGACAAACATTTCCAGATCAAAAGATACTGATGTCTGTACAAGGTCGTTCTTCACTCGAAGAAGTATAGCTAAATGCAATATGGACTCAATACACACCCAGCAATTTTCACATAGATACATAGTGATACTCGTCTCATGATACTATTAAGCTAAGGTGTGATGTATCAATCATTGCTTTGATTCAAGTTAAATTATGAGTGCTCGATAATCTAGTTAGTAGGAAACTATTTCTAATCGAATGACAGTTCAACAATGAAAACATGTGAGTGAGCGAAATTAATCTAAAATCGTATTCTGTGTATAAAACTATAGATATATATGCATATGTATGATGCCGCATTGTATCTTACTCATTAAGGATGAATATTGGCTGATAGATAAACATTATCTACTTTATATGGTACTGTTTCAATTCTGGAAGCATGTGATCAACAGTCTAGTGTGCTAATTTTACTTTTGAAATGTATTATTAATGATGAATTCTTTGTAATCATAAGAATCTTTGCACCTGAGCCATGTTCAGTAAAATTATTTTTACTAATAAAACGATACTATACGATTGACTTCTGTTTGAGATCATTGGTTGATGCCTGAGCATCAATGTTTGTTATCTAGTTGCCAGATACTAATACAAGGAGTTCAATGTACGATTTATAATCAACATTTTACAGTTCACTTTCGCTCCTTCATACGAGTTGTGATTGTCAGTCAATCATAAGTCTTTATTCGACGAATTTATTTTAATCCCCGATACAATTTGTATAGGAAGTTCATTTTCAACAACACGTGTCGATCTATCAAAGGTAAGTGTGTTGTATTCAATGTTCGTGCCGATGAACGGTGGCTTTAGTACAATAAATGGACTATTAGTAATCTCTCTCAGCTCAGTAAAAGTGAATCATACGTGCTGGATAAATTTTACCATTCTCAAAAGGTTCATACCTGTTAACAATGTGAAGGATGTTTTTTTAATAACCTTTCCATTGCAACATTCGATACTATACAATGCTCTTATTCATTCCTTGCTGAGACACTGATCAGATTCAAGTACAATGAAATGAAGAGTGTCGCTCCTGAATCACCACCTGACTAAACAGTGACCTGTTCGAATGTCTATCGATAGATCATCGTGCTTTCCTCGGCAAAATCTTGCGCTGAGCAATGATAGTTCTCACAATGTAGTTAAAAGTAATTTCAATTAATGAAAGTATGCGATTAAATGTCGTTAATCTCTCTCGCTACGTAGAGTTTTGTTTAAGTTATAATATCAGGTTTGTTCGTGATATGTCGATTCTGCTGTATAATGTTGAATCGAAGCTGATTCATTTTGTCTTAAATCATCTCTTGGATTCTTACGACGCCTCCTGGAAATAAAGATTTGTTGCTAAATGTTTGGATTGATGCATTCTAATGTACTGACTTCATTGTTTCTTACAATGGAAGTAAATCAAATCTTTAATAGCCATCGTTCGGTAGAAGAAACTCATTCGTTTCACATTTAACATCAGTAAAGCGTCTGTGAAGAATGATTTCATTATCTGCTAAATAGATGTTATCAGTAGCCATGCCATGAATATATTTCCAAGGTTATGAATTTTACGAGTGAAGAATGAAAGGAATAAGAAAGACTTGAGCACAGCTCTTCGGAAAAATGAAAAAGTGTTACTATGATCTGACGAGACAATTTTCATGTGGAAAATGTGTTTTTTTGATGTTTTCTCTGTACAAAAAAAGATGGACTACTGTTCTTAACCATTTTCAAAAGAAAGAATATAAAAATAAAGCTTTCTTTAATGAAATCAAGCAAGGTAGTTGCTCTCATTATATAAGGAGCTAGTACAAATTTAAAACGAATATGTTGTTATCCATGATAATATGAAAATTTATCAATGTAAATCTTGACAGACACGCAATCAATCCTCACATTTTACAATTATAAATTCATAAGTAATCAAAAGCATAGCATGAAGATTGTATACAATAGAAACAAGGATGCAAAAAATCAGATACCATACTTCCGATCGTAGCTTCAGTCCAATGAGTACTTATTCCGTAAATATGCCAGCTATAATTCTGAGTATGAATGCCACTCATTTCACCCTTTGAATGAGAGACTCGTAGACAATACACGTATCTGAATCATATTGTTTTCTTTTGACTCATTGTTGTCACAATGCCCTATAGAAAATACATGGAATATCGTACTCATTGTGATCAATGAAAATATTATATGATACACAAAATAGACGCATATGAGTACTTAGTTATTTTCTTTGCGAAAAAACAAAGAAAATGTCAATAAAAACTGACACAATAATGAATAACGTTGAAGTATACTACGATGAAAAATATATTCTCAAATAATTGACAGATAAGGTAGATGTGGCATTATGAACATTATTTTCATAGAGATTTCAATCAGTATTAGAATTAATAATCATTTTTTATTGGCAGGCATCAGTGGCTTTTTGCATTGGTACTTTATGTAGATCTCTGATTTTTACTAAAGTAATACTGAACTGAGTGTTACATATTTTAGCTTCGATATTCATACGACACAGCATTTTTATCAAGTCATCATGATTGAATAGATTTCTAACCAAATATATTCTATTGAAATTCCTTAAGTCTATTTTCAATGATTTATCTGAATAAAGAAATTCGTCGTTAACTTCGCGTTTCATGACTACATACATATAGTTCATTCTCTGGCTTCGTTAATGAATAACAAAAAATGATAAGGCTCAAACAAAACAAGTATTTTGTTCACATAGATGAGATATGAAGTGCTTTTCGATGAACTCAATCATGATCCTAGGAGCAAAACCATACAGTATGAATGTTGTCACGCGCACACAATACTGCGTGCACTCAATATCAAATATATTATCATTGTTTTTAGGAGGAAGAATGTTAATCCTTCTCGTCATCAATAATCAAGCTTAAAAACATAGCACTTTGACCAACGTTTGACTACCATGAGATGAATTCGAGTCTAATCACTGAAAATAAAACCTAGTCCATGACAGATACAAGATTGGTTGACTATCATTATTGTATGCAATATAAGATTGAAGAACCATGAAACATTGAAAAAAAGAATTTCAAGCCTAGTTCGTGCAACATCAAGCGATACTTTCATAGAACTGTCTGAACGAAATGTCGAAATTATCATCAATACTTGCAGTATATTCCGAGCACATACATTTACTTACGAAAGCCTTGATTCTAATCATCAATAAGAAGAAAAAAGGACTTTTTAAGACTACGACTCGTAAATCAAACTTCTGCAATATTTGTGCCAAACTCATTTAGCAATGAATATTATAGATAGAAAATAAATGCATAGAAATGAAGATTCATCTGTTAATTGACAAGTCTTACTTCTATACTTGATAATCTACATGAACTAGCATTGTCTTCAATTGAAGATATAAAATAATAACTTTTCTAAGAATATTTTAGAATCTTAAGTCAATCGAACAGCCGACTATCAATAGTTCTGTGAATTGCAGAAATGAAGTCTAAATTTACTAAACATGACTTCTTGTATTATCTATCGCCTTATGGTATATTCTTTTTTTTTTTGGTTTAACTGAATGAAGAAATAGAACGAAGAAAATCAAATATTTTTCCTAAACAAAAGAAATAAGATAAGGAAGAGCAGAAAAGAAATCGTTTTGAATGTATGTGTTGTTAATAGGAACGATGAAAAGATGATTTTGTTAAGTGTAAGAAAGCGAAAAGTGAAAGAATAAGTTGAATAACAAAATGAACGAAGTTCAAAGCACACACACACGCACACTCGATTTTGTCAATCGGCTTAGTCTTCTTAGTAGTATCTACGATATGAAATAAACTTTTTTTCCGTTTGACAAACATAACGTAACAACAAACATAGAAAGACGAAAATAACAAGACAGCAAAAAAAACGAAAAGAAACATAGTTTTATGTCTCATGGTTTTAAATACACACACATGTATATATATATATATATCTGTGTGTGTGTGTGTATGTGTTTGTTGGTACCCAATATAGGTTTCAATGAACAAAGGCAAACAAAAGAAAAAACATGATGTTAATTTTAAGTTTATTTGTTATCATCAGAATAAATAGAAGATGGTAAAAGAATTTTTTCGTTTGATGCTGATGATTTTTGATGAAAGGACAAGAACAGGTGTCTATCTTTTAAATCAGATCGGCAACGTTCATTGGCATTTCTTGTATTTGTGTATTATAGAATTGTTCTATGTCGCGTAATGTTCTTCGGTCATCGTCTGTAACGAAATTGATTGCTACACCTTTACGACCGAATCGACCACCACGACCAATACTTGAACAAGAAAACACTTGAAGTTGATACTAATAACTGAACTCATTTATTTTCTTACCGATGAATATAATTTTCACGATTATTTGGTAAATCATAGTTAATAACAAGACTAACTTGTTGTACATCGATGCCACGTGCAAGTAAATCAGTTGTAATCAACACACGACTAGAACCTGTTCGAAATTCTTTCATGATAACATCACGTTCTTTTTGATCCATATCACCATGCTAAAAATAACGACGAAAATGTATTGTTCATCAATATTTGTTCACTCTAATTATGTGTGTTTATAAAACAAAACAAGAATGACTTTACGATTGATCTATTCAATATTTGGCCAGGTCCAGTACATTATATTTATGGAAGACAAATTAATGCTTGGTAATAATGGCCACAGCTAGAAAGAAATGAGCAAGATATTTTTCTTTCTACCTACCATAGCTGATACAGTGAAATCTCGTGAACGCATTTTTTCGGTTAACCAATCGACTTTTCGACGTGTATTGCAAAAAATAACAGCTTGTGTGATTGTTAATGTTTCATATAAATCACAAAGTGTATCTAATTTCCATTCCTAAACAATGAAAAGACAGCATAGAGAAATGCTATAAATGACAACAACTATGAGAATGATCATGGTATGAATAAGAAAGAAACATGTAAAAGTAAATTCAGTTTCTACTAGCGTCAATCAATACTCATTGGTATCGTATCACTGAGACTATGAATGCTTATCTTTTCAAATAACTCCATTGTTTTGAACGAAAGTAGAAAGAATCAAATTTTTACTATGAAAATGATAACACCAAAAATATTGATATGATTGTTACTCTATAAAAACATTCAAAGGACATTGGTCGTGCGAATATGAAATTTGAAACAGGCATTACACAGCTGTAAAAAGAAAACATATATATTGGTCACAGACAAGAAGCATTAATTCTGATTGTGGCTAAGGATTCAATGATGAAGCTGCGAAGCATATGAAGGACCTATGGCGGTGATCGATAGTTAAGCTTGACAGAATTATTTTCGAAAATCAATCCTAGAGTTCGATCGGAACCTTCATGTTATCCACAAATAATAGAAATGAATAGATATATTATTTCTTTTTATCTTACCTCACGTTCCACAGTAACATAAAATTGTCGAATACCTTCAAGTGTTAATTCTTCTTTTTTAACAAGAATTTTAATTGGATCATTCATAAATTTAGTTGTTACTTCGAGTACGTCGCTAGGCATCGTAGCTGATAGAAGAATAACCTGAATATTTTGTGGCATGGTTGTGAATACATCATAGATTTGTTCTTTAAAACCACGTGATAACATTTCATCAGCTTCATCTAGTACGAACATTTTGATACTTTTGTTACCTAAATTAGAACATACATGAGACAAGCATATCAATAACAATGGCGAACACATACGGAGTGCCGATCGATTAAGCATATCGTAAACACGTCCCGGTGTGCCAACGACAATTTGAACACCTCCTTCAAGCCGTTTTATGTCATCACGAACATTGGTACCACCAATACAAGCATGACATGTTACACCCATGTAATCACCGAGGGCTAAGACTACTTTTTGAATCTAATCAACACATTAAAAAAAAAGCAATCAAACTCAATGTAGTTAACAATCACAGAAAAAAGTACCTGTTGAGCCAATTCTCGAGTGGGTGCTAAAATTAATGCTTGACAATCTTTAAAGTTCGGATCAAGTTGTTGTAATATTGAGATGGCAAATGTTGCTGTTTTGCCTGTACCCGATTGTGCTTGGGCAATGACATCACGGCCTATAACAATAACAATGAATACCAATCATAATGCAGAACTACTTAATAAGAATACTTACCCAATATGCATGGTTTGATAGCACGCTGTTGAATAGCAGAAGGTCGTTCAAAACCATATCCATAAATACCCCGGAGAAGTTCTTCACGTAAATTCATCTGATCGAATTGTTCGACCACTTCAGTCCAATTACTCTCGATCGTTCCATCTAAAAAAAAATTCGATTAAAGCTCGATTAACCCTATATGTTGTTCTACGTACCAGGTTCCATTGACGGAACACCTGTGTTCGAGTTCTGGTTGGTGTCATTCCTATTGAAAAGATTCAGAAAATGAACATAGTCATGTATGATCGATACAATTCTGTTTGTTTTCTTTTCTCCGACGACTTGAGCAAAAGATTCTTACTTGTCCTTAGACATTTTGTTTGATTGGTGACATAATCTAAAGTAAAGTAAATAGACAAAAAAAAGAAATTAATCGATATTTGTCGAAAACAACAATCATGAAAAATGAATGTACGGAAATACACTTTTCGAGGGTCAGGCAAGCGTCTGAGCAAGATGGCGGATTAGTAAGATGTTTCTCTGTTAAAATGTAGACCAACTAGTTTGCATCAGTAGAGAGGTCATGTACAAACGAAAACTTTTTTCTCAACAGAAAAAAAATAAATATCTAATATTTTTTTTCAAATTATAAACTTCAATTAAGATTCTATTATCTAACGAGTGATTTTGGGATTTTTTTTCTTCATTGTCGCTCATAGACGAAGAAAAACAAAATAGTAATGCATTTCAAAACGATACGATCGTGCAGAAAGAAAGACGAGACGAAAAGATATATATTGCTTAGCGATACAAAACATTATCCACGAATAACAATCAGACTTGAACAAAGGTCATTAATCGTTACATTGTTTTCAAAGAAGAATTCGATTGACCGAGAAAAAATGTTTTTCTAGTCGGATATTTCTTGGTACTGAATTACAGTTTCACGTAAATATTTGTCACGAGTGTTTAAATTCAATCATTTATCAAATTTATGAAAGAAAAACAATCTCGTTCAATACACCATCGAATCACGAATCTTGTGCGTCGATCGAATAATTTAGGAAAAAACGCAAAACTTATGGATCTCAGTAATGTGTGTCTGTAAGAATTGTACGAATCATTGCTTAGGCAATGCCAAAAGAAAAACAACAGATTTAACTAGATAGGATTCCGTTACTCGACAAATAATCTAATCCTATCATAGGTATATTTTGACATGAATACATGATTACGATTGTATTCAAAAAGACAAATTTCAATTCATAAATCTGATTGATACTTTCTTAAAATCAACTTATCTCTTCAGTGTCTCAAATGGTTGAATAGACTGACAAAAAGAGTACCATGTATGGATGCATGTTAATTTATTTTTCATGAATCATCTAAAAACAAACATGACTGGTGTAAATATGCCAAATGGAAGTGACGAAAAACATTACATGACTATATAACAACAAAGTTGTATTACCGATCGGAAAAATTTCGATCGTTTCCGATTGACGTGAATAAAAATAATCGGAAAGAATTCTTGAAAAAACAATGTATTGTTGTTTGTCGTCACTTCCGATTGAAACGCTTATGCCCATTTTATTTTGTTTTTGAACATTGATGGAAAATAAATCAAAATACATTCTGACGTAGTGTTTTCGTGTTGACCTATTCAATTTTATGAGATAAAAAAGAGAAGCTGATTGAATTGCTACTTCTGTGCTATTGTTCATTGTTACCGTTATGCAGACATGTCACATATGAAAAAATTTGACACATGACGTTAGAATTCAATTCTATATTCATTTTTCAACAGTATCTACTCACTAGACTACTAATGCAGTTGTCATTTAAAAATTAATCTCCTATTGATTTCATCGAAGGACTTGGTTGCTGATACCTATAGTTTTAAATTATTAAAAATATTTTCCGAGCAATTTATAACAACAAGTTCATCGTTTTAAATTTTAAATATCTACCGTCGTGAAAAATCAAATTAATATGCTGGTTAAAACATTCTTACACATGAAATAATCTGAGAAAATTTGTCATAGTTTGAATAGTTGAGTGATAGATTTTCATGGAAGAGATTTAAAGATTTGGGAATTCTTTTTTGGTTTGATTTTTATCAAAAAAATCTATTCTGGTTGAAGATAAAGTAAATATTGATGAAAGAAAATTGTATTTTCAATTACAAGTTAGAAGTTAAAGGTAAAAACAATATTACAATAGACTATCAGCCTATTTCTACGAGCAGCCCGAAAGATATGCACGTGCAAGTTGCACACGGTCTCTGCCTGATGATGAGAGTGATAGTATGACAAGAGAATAAGAGTGCTGATGCGATTACATGAGTCTATTTCTCTCGAAATTTCGAGATCTCGATCCGTGCGCCTCTTTCGTGGACCTATTTTCATGACAATTACTATCAACGTTTGAGTTACGCTTCGTCGATTAATTTTCATCAATTGGCAAAATTTGCTTGTTTAACAAACATGAATCTATCTCGTCTCATAAACAATGTCTCTTTTCTACAAAGCATTTCAACATCATAGCTAAGCATGTGCTTGATAAAATAAAGAATATATTATAGAAAATATATGAAGTCACATATTTGCTTGTTAAAGTTGAGCCTTAAGATATGATAAACAAATATTACTGGCCTCGGATTGCGATTTTCTTAAGAAAATAGGAATTCACATATGATCAATCTTTGTTGAAATATAGGGATAATGACAACTCTATAGGATTATTTTGAATGAATTACTTCTAATCAAAAATCCAATTTTCATGACTTTTCCGTTTGAGACATTTCTGAATTGAATGGCCATGTATACTAAGCTACTTTTTGAAAGATGTTTACGTAATTGTTTTCTGTCACTACAAAGATTCGGTTCATATGCCATCAAAAGTTTAATAAAAATGTTTGTCGAAGGATGAGGACAAATGACATATATGAGAAATATACTAAGAGTACATCTTAATGCATTGGATCTTTATCTCATGGAACTAGATAATCAATTATTTCTCTTTAGAATTGAAACCCTATTCAAGAGCTATTAAGTTCATAATTAAAATATCATTTAGTCTTGTAAATTTATTATGGCATTGAATCCACTGCACCAGGATCAATGATTCAACTCATGACTAAAAATGAGTTATGTTGTTTGTAGCTATTAAACTTCGAAATTCGATCAAAACCTCATAGATTTCGTATCGAAATGTTTCCTTCGACATGCTTTTCCCACTGATATAAAAATTTGAAAAAAGACTTTATGAGGAAAACTATCAATGGACGAATTTTACGTTTTATGTGCTCCCGTCCGTTTTCGGCATTTTAATTCTAAAATAAAAGACGATAGTTTTTAGTTATTTTTTTTCTTCATATAATCTACAAAAATGTAGTTGAGAATAACAATTTAAGAAAGTAATCTTTTTTCAGGCTAATGTGGAAACTAACGTATAGGCCTATTTTTTTTTATGTATCATCAATGTATAAATGGATATCCGTACACATACGTATAAGATCGAGCAATAAAATATTTTGAAAGGCATTCAAACATTGATACTTAACATTGTCTTAGTATGAATATTTGTTACTTAAAATAATCAGTTACTTTTCGCTGAATCTGGTCGGTAGAAGAAAGAAAATTGATAATTGTATTTAACATAGGTGGTCTGGTAGAGGGCTCGAAGAAAGTAAGTAGAAATATCACTGAGCATATTGAATCACTTTCTGTGAAGAATAAAGATTACGAATGCAATTTTGACTTTTTTTCCGCTTTTTTCTTTTTTTCTTTCATATTAAATAGGTCAAGTAGGGAAAAACAATCAAAAAATAGTACAAACTACAGGATTTTTCTAAAATATAGGAATTATAGATCGAATTTGAACCCAGAGAAATGGAGTTTTGTTCATTTTCTAATGATTAGTATTAGATAGGCGATGTCAATGTTGATCAAGCCTGAACTCCGATCAAAATATTTGTTTTCATTCACAATACTTCATAGTGTTTACTTGCACCCTCACAGATAATGCCTCAAAGTATTTCATCTTGTACGTCTTTATCGTTTATTTGATCCTTGGATCGTATTCTTTTCAAGAAACAAATACATTCACCATATGAAAGTGCATCACCCTGCTGCAATTGCAATCAATTAGTTTAATATTTAATTCCGATTAAAGTAGATCGTTTTTAATATTGAAATGAATTACAATTCAATACGAAATTAACATATACATAAGTAACTCTCTATGAATGGCAGTAGTCTTATTTTATCTATTCTCTGAAATCCAAGTCAACAAGAAAATAATCTCTTTTCATTCAATCATCTACGAAAACCTTGTTTTAGTTGATTTTTATGTGACGTGATATGTTGTGCATACATAGCTGTAGTAGAGAAATCAAAGTTCATTCATCTTATAAATGTTTCTTTCGAACAAATCTTATTTTTATTGGCGTTCGAATGAACAAATGGAATAATTCGTTATCAGACCAACCGATCATGCAACATTCGACTACGATAGCAACAGTTTGTTTTAAGGTTATTTAAATTCGATAAACAACGTGAGATATCAGCCCGAAATTCGATGTCACTTTTTAAAAGTACCCTCGCAGTTAAGAGAGCAAAACCACGAAAACATGTTTCCAGAAGTCAATTAAAATTATCAGCTGATGAATTGTACCGTGATTTAGGTCCTAAATGTCAAGCACTTGATGTAACATTAGCAAATAAGAAGTTAGTGTTTGATATGGAAAATGGTGATTGGAACGTAGGTAGGATCAATCGATTATTCTTATTTTTCAATTGATGAATAAGAAACAATGTTTTTTTTTTACCAGCTACTACTGCAAGTCTTGGTCAAGCAATGTCAAGTAGGAATACACATGACATTGAAAAGCAACTTGAAGTACTCAAAGAAGAAAACAATTTATTAAAACTGAAAATTGAAACTTTATTAAATCTTATTGCTGAATCTGTTTCTGACAAACCATCGAATTAACATTTTTTCGTGAAAAGATTTGTTTTTTATCGACTTCAAGTTCTTGTATCGTGGCGGCATTATACAGTAGTTTATTTAAACGTTTTTGAAAATATTATAGACATTAAATTCAATTTTTTATCTAGATAATTAAAACATATGATAGAATCATTGGAAATTCTTAAAATATATGTTCTATTTGAATGTGTAAAGATGAGTAGTATTTTCTAAAAGCTTCAAAGCAATTAATAATGCAAAAAAACAAGTTAGATGCATGAATCTTCCAGAAATATTGAAAACACGACGTTGATGTTCACCTTTAGTCTAGTGGAAAAACATCGTTGATGCATAAACAGCGAATAGTGTTGACTTCTTTTCGATTATGACTATGTAATATTGTGGTAAGTCTATGCTTGAGATTAACGAAATAATCTAATGAAAAGATTTTAAAATTGGATTGATGTGTATGTTTATGTATCAAATTTTGAATCATGAGTTAAGCTGCGAAATTTACTATCTGAATTTGTTTTTATTCTTCTCTATGGTATTCAATACTTTTGTCTATACTAAACGGAACAGGTGTGGGTGCAATACTACTTTTCTGATTTTCTTGCTTTTGACTGGGAATCCTAACTTCTCAAGATATATCCTCGTAGGGTCACATGTACGTCATTTGGACGTTTTACTTTGTTACACTCAACGGTTTTTAAGAACGTTTATACAAATATTGATTGAATATTTTCTGTGAAAAGAAAAATAGTACTCAAATTTTAAAAAATATTTTTTCTTGTCATCAGTGTAAGTTTCGATTATTTCGAATTCATTGATTTTTGAAAGCAGCTATTTTATCACTAGTGATTATCACCACTACTTCGTTGATATTTATATCTTACGGTTTCCGACCGTGCATACCAGCATCAAATGTTTCATTTCCTTATGCTAACATTCGAGTTGATTTACTTAAGCTTTCTTGTAAACTTTTTTATTCGTTTAATTAAAACTTAGTTGTTTTATATGTGCGACGATCAGAGATATCACACCGAAAGGAAACTCAGGTGTGGAAGAATGATGCATGATTCCGGGAAATAATTTGAGTGTCGAAAAAATTGATGTAAAATTTTTAAAAGTGTGAGCGCACAGATTTTTCTTATTTACTTTTAGGTCTGTTTTCCTGATAGAAGTGCGATTTTGGCTCGAAACAAATACGACACCCATGGCAAGCAATGCTCTCTCTCTTCAATGTTATGCGCCTGAAGAAAAGAAAACACATAAACAATGCATAATTGGAGATAGCGAACGAAAACGAGAAAGCAGAATCCGAAATATGTATTCAAAAGAATATCATCTATTAATTTCAATGAGCTATCATTGATTGACATACTTGTGTGCAGTTTTCATCCTGAAAAACAGTACTCTGATAAAACTTCAAATGTCCTGATTCTTTTCCAAAATGAGTCCTGTCTATATTCCTGATTTTCAGACATAGGTCGCCGCGACCTTTGTAAACGAAGGATGCGAACTGATTTAAATTAGGACTAAGATATTATTCAGCAATTCAGATTTACAGACAAGTGCTCACTTCACTCCAATCATTCCCATATACTTGATGGATGATTTTATTAGCTGATTCATGATTAACATTAATTACTCGAAGTGTTAAAATAAAATAATCTTTACTTGGTGGTTGCAAACAATATCTAAACAATGCCAAACTCTTCGTTTTGAACCTACCGTTGATACTTTTTAGAAGACTAACAATAAACGAATATCTTGAAACAAATGCATACGACTGGTAAATGAATCTCATATTCTTCTAGAAAATTGTATCACTAAGCGGTCTAAGACAGTGAAAATCTTCATGACATGAAAAAAGCATTGCTACAAACATGTAGTAAACGTCTCTAATAATTGTAAGCATCCATATTTTTGTTTGATTATTTAATGCTTCGATAGATAGATTGATTGATTACTAGCAACACAATCATTATTATTTGATACTATATTATATATGCATATGTAGCTATTGTATTATGCCATGTTAGTAATTGATTTTCTCAGTCGTTAATTACGATCTATAGCGACGTACATAGAAGAGGAAATTGTCTCTTATAGATAAGCTCCGATCTCAAATGTAATTGATGTTTAATTATATATTTTTAACGCATTTTAAGTCAGTGACAAGTCCTACAAGCTTCAGGTTGATTACATTTTAAAGAGTCTTTTTTTAGAAATAGATTCTTCTTAACTTATTGAATAGTTAAGTGACAATGAGATGATTTTTCGAACGATCTATACTTAACCACGAAAATAAGCCTTGCATACGAGTTAATTATGACATCTGTTGTTGTATTTCATTGATTGATTTCTAATTCTCAATGATATTCTTGTCACAAAGTATAAGAAATACTTGTCATTGGCAATAATATTTTATGACTGTTTTCAATGTCAAGCATAATGCCATTTTCTAAACACTTGTCATTTGCTGCTAGAATAACATTCAATTGGTACACATACTTAATGGGGCTATCCAACATAAATGATTTTGCAATCTGATTCGAAATTTTATTGAGCAGGCGGAATAAATTAAACTATTTTGTACTTTTCTCAGTCAGCATGCAAATAATAGACTGAATTGCATTTGAATTCATTTGTGCCGATCTATCAGAAAATTTTACATACGGAAATATTTTATCGAAACTATAAGTACATATAGACTTTTAGAGATTAACAAACATTGCCAATGTATGCATTGTTCAAATCAAATTCATCAAGTTCTAATAAATCGAGATGACAATTGCTTTAATACCGTCATTTTTTGTTTTTGACAAATTTATTTCCTATTAATAAAATTTCTTTTTATTTCAACAATTCTTATTTATGAAACATCATTGACTTTTTCTTAATAGTATTGTTGCTCGTCTTTTCGATAGAAAGAATAAAAGAGAAGTTATGTTCAAGTCCATTTTTGATCACTTTACAACTTCTAAAGATTTTTCTTGATTTGAAGTGAAGAAAAACACACAACTCCCATTTATTGAAGTTCCCTTTCAATGGATAGTGTACCGTACGTAATAACTATTTCTAAAACAATTATTCATTAAAGAATAGATTAGCTTGTTTGGTGAAGTACTTTATGTATGAAATCGATATTTTGTTGATTCAATCGTGAGAAAATATAACAGAAGCACGGAGCTTATGCTAGTCTAAAAAAATTCTTTTCTTTGAAATCATTCGTTCGAATATTAGAGTCTTTCTAATATCTTAAACTATTACCTGTGATCCAAAACATCCTACAAAAGATCTTAGCATGAAGCATGTTCCCTCTTAATGATGAAAGCAATCGAGATGTTCGTATTAGAATTTGGATGAATACTATAATGTTCATTTTCTATCATAGATAGTGTTGAATATGTTCAGACTTCTTTCATATAGTTAGAATTGGACATGAGCGGGACCGATAGTTTTGGTTCCGGTTCCAGTCCCGGTCCTAGTCCCGTTGGGATCGGGACTGGGACCGAGACCGGGATCATGTTGCACATATCTAGTTAGAATGTATGATTAGTATTTTTCTAGTTAAAGAAAATATCTATTGTAAAGTTTTTACCCAGAAAACATTTCTATTATTTTAATAGACTATTTGATTTTCATTTCATAACTGTCGACTAATTACATAAGAATATCAAAACTAACTCATTTTTTTTCATACTAAATACGTCAGAAGAGATTTGACGAAATGTTTGCTTGTTGCTTGATCAATATGCTGTTATTTGAATACAATACTAGAAATATACTTGTATATGTTCAAACAGAGAGAATCGACAGTGATGTAAGATTTGTCAAGTTAAAAGGCATTCTTCTCTCACTTTATTTGCACACGAAAACGCACATGGCATTGCCATTGATTTATTCTTAGAAAATTCGGCGATGAAAACATTGCTATTTTTCTTTTTTTCTATCAAGAGTAATGAAAACAGCTACTGGCTGCTGCAACTGAATAAATAAACTTATTAAAATTTCTACGATTGGTGTTTGTTTTCGAACGGAACTACTGTTGTTACAAATGAAGCATGAAATTGTCAAATAAACCGAAAAAAAGACTAATAACATAAAGAATGAAGCAAAGAAAAAACTATTCTTTCATATATGCCATGTCACTACTTACTCTTATGCTAACATTCGATCTTAATTTCGCAGCAGTAATTTTCTATTACATTCAGCTGATAATGGATGGCTAGGAAATAATCTAAAGTCGTATTCTAAGTACTGTGGAATTCGCTTGAACAGATGTTACAGATATATGACAAGGTCACATCATAACATTTATGGGAAAGAGATTAATTGTCTACGGGGATACCAGACTTAAGTTAAGATGCCATTATCTGTTTATCCCGATTTAATTAACTTCAAAAAGGTATTTAACATGTAATTTAGCTGCAATATTCCACACATAAGTAGATCGAATTATTACAACAAATAAACAACTTGCAGTACAGAGATTCATAGATTTATGTTTGATTAGATCATTCTCGTAGCGTTACATCTTCTTCCATCATAACTTTATGACAATGATTGAAGTAGATTATGTTTAATGTTATTGAGTGATCTTGTCGAAATCTTCATTCTTATTAGGAAAGAGAAGATTTATAACAATTTTCTAGTACTGAGTATTATTACCAACTGGTGTCCTCTGTCAATGTTGGTTCTTTAATTGGTACGGCACAAGTCACCAATTATATTTTATCTTTAAATCTTTTTGACAGGTCTGCTTTCCTTTCAGAATGCTTCGTAAGACTTTACGTTGCGTGAAACCATATTTTTTAATTTTAAAAAAATTTTTTATTTCAAATCCATTATTGTACATTTGTCGTACTCTTAATGTCAATTATATGATGTCGATAATACACTATCAAACGTTTCGCATACATATCTATTCGAAAAATTTAGAAACTTCATCGTAAAGATTGCGTCTAAAATGTAAATCAATTTTTCTCTCAGTACTTACTTTAATACAATTGAATTGGAATTAGCCATCGTATTGAAAATTTTTTCTCGTCCATTGGTAGAATGATACACAAAAATATAGGTTGTTTCATTTTTTTTCTCTCTATTTCCAATATGATAGTTACTATCGTGACTATTTTATGTTCGACTTGATATTATATTTAACAGAATGTGTTAAATAACCAAACGAGCACACAGGAGAATATTTGTTTTTTTTTCATTCATAATACGTGTGGAGAACTATAATAATAGTTGAGGTTAACGTTTTTATTTATCTATCTACTGCTTAAAACACTTCGCTGAGTCGTATGTTGTATTCGATGCTTTACATCTTATGGAGGCCGGCGGGCACCGCCCCCTCTCATGTCAATTTAGCCTCCCCAAGGTTCTCATACGCACTTCCACAAGAGAAAATGTAAAAAAAATGTATTCATTGAATTACTCATACGCTACATTGATAATATGCAACTATTTCTTTTTTCTGATGAATCCTAATAGCCTATTCATACATAAAAAACAGAGAATATATGATCACTTGGCGTGCTCAATTTGTCGAAGAAGTCGCTTGTGTAATTATTATCGAAAAATTTTCCTTTAATTTAAACTATGATGATGGTAATTGCAGAAAAGAATTCATGTCACATGTTTACCATCGGATGTAAAAGGAATATTCAGAAATATGATATTAAGGGTCATGAGATGAAATAGAGTATGCGTGTTTAAAAAGAACCTAATACATCCTCAATAGAAGCTTTTGTTTATTGATTGCTTTACTTATTCACGAAATGAACATATCTAATTGAGAGAAAAGATGTTTTGTTTTTCTTCTATTGTCTATTTTGAACAACAAATAAAACTTACTTGAATTGCCACTTCAGATAGATTTGAATGGCCAATGTTTTTCTACAGTTTTTGATTGATGTTGAAAATGGAGATTTAGATGCTGTTAAACGAAATATTCAAAACGGTATAAATTTAGAAACACGTGACGAAGTAAGATGAAGAAAATAGAAGTATGCATGACATTGAGTTGTCTATTGTTCTGCAATTTTTAGGATCACCAAACTGCACTTATTCTAGCGGCTAGATGCAATCATTTTGAATGTGTGAAAGTTCTTGTTGAAGCATCGGCTGATGTCAACGCAGAAGATGTGGTAAGTAAAATACAATGAGTCAATAGAATATTATCGTTTTATTGATCATATTTATTGTGTGTAGGATCATTGGACAGCACTATTGAATGCATGTCAAAATGGAAATTTGGATATCGTACGTTTTCTAACTGAGAATGGTGCATACATAGAACATTGCGATTGCGTAAGTTTTGTAATATAAACAAAACCAAGGCAAATGATGATTGAATTTTTATTACCTAGGGACAATTTACTCCGTTGATGTGGGCATCGTATCAAGGTCACATAAGAGTTGTGGAATATTTACTTAGTTGTGGTACGAATGTTGATGCTCAGGATGAACATGGCATAACAAGTTTAAGTTGGGCATCGGGACGAAATCATGTCGAAATTGTAGCATTACTACTTTCGGCTGGTGCTTCACCTAATCTATGCGATAAGAATAATACAAGCCCATTAATATGGACCAGTAGACGCGGTATAAAAAATCATATAAATATCTATGCAGTTACAAACAAAGTCATTCGACTGGATCTGATCTTAATGTGTTCCACTACTTAAATTGTTGATAGGAATAATATTAGAGTCTTAGGTAGAGGATTTTAATTGCCAATGAATTTCGTGTACAACATCGATAACTATTTTCATAAGATTAGAATCTCTGTGTTATCGAAGCTGAAGTTTTTCTTAAATTTTATTACTCAAATCGAGTTCTTTGAATACTTATTCTGTCAATCGAGAGCAAGCGAAGCTCTAAAATATTAAAGAAAAATTCGGGTTTTCGTCGATGTCATGTTTTGATCTAGATTCATCTATTTTGTGTCATATACATCAACGTTGTTTCCTTCCCTAAAGCAAAGAACAGTCAAATACATCTTTCATGCATTCGTTGTGCCATAATTGTATTTCGATGTGATCGCTTCAGGCTCAATCGAGGTGTGATTCTTTTTTTTTTATAGAGAATCCTTTGTTCGATCAATCGAAATGATTCAAGTTGAGTTCTGTTTACGAGTTGCAAATGATAAGAAGATTACATTAAGAACTTCCAAAAATCTGATCTGTAGACAATTACGAGTCATTTTTATCGTAAACAATAATGCTCATAAATAATAGTCCCTACAGAAATCACTGTCAAGGATTTTTAATGGTGGTTAAGATAGTGAATAAAAACAAAGATCTAGTCGAATAAGTATGGAAGCAACTGTGTATGTGCGTGTGGACGAAACATGAGATCGATTATATGATTATGTGTTTTTTTCCTATGCTCAGGTTTTACGGATGTAGTCGATTTGTTGCTGAAACATAATGCTAATGTCAACAATATTGGTATGAAAAATATGACAGCACTTTTAGCTGCTACGAAAGGTGGTCATGCAGAAACAGCTCTTCGCCTACTTGAAAATCGGACCATTGATATTAAAATACATGATAAAGTGATTTAATAGGGAAGTTTCTCAATGAATCTATGTTTTGATTATAATTATAGGACGGACAAACACCATTAAGTCATGCATGTGCTCAAGGTCTTAGTGATGTTGTTGCTGAACTTGTGTCATGTCATGCGTATGTCAATACAGTCGATAAAGTTAGTTTTTCTATTTCATAGTTTGATCAACTACGATAGACTCGAAATTTTCATTCACATAGAACAGTGATCCAGTTCTTTTCTCTGCTGTGAAAGGTGGCAAAGAAGAATGTGTTGCTATCCTACTTGAAAATCATGCAGATATTAATGCTATTGGTGCTGTAAGTTTAATTTTGGCTGAGAACAAAAAAAAAACTAGAGAGAACGATCGAACAATGTTTTGATGAGCACAGATTTGTAATCTAAAGCGAATTTGAATTCGAATAGGAAAACAAGACAGCTATATGGTGGGCTGTCGAACGAGGTCGTTTGGATGTAGTCAAATATTTACTTCAATATAGTCCTGATGTTGAAGTATCAGGTGGTACTGATGATGATACGCCACTTTTATTAGCGACGAAACGCAAGCGTGTTGCAATCGTTTATGAACTTATCAAATATGGAGCTAGACTATCGTCTGTTGATCGGGTATGTTCATTTTATGTTTCCACATGTTGCATGTATTCGAATGACTCGTTCTTCAGTTTGGTGATAATAGTCTACATATAGCATTGCGTAATCGTAGTCGTGATATTGCTGATATTCTACTTTCCAATCCAAGACATTCAAAATATTTATATCGACCTAACAAACGTGGTGAAACACCGTACAAGATTGATGCGAGTCTACAAAAAAGTATTCTTACAACTATCTTCGGACAACGTATGTATAAGCAGCTATAGTTGATATCTAATATTCGATCAAATTTTCTTTTCAATAGGAACATTGAACTTGAACGACGATTCTATTCTTGGTTATGATATATATTCATCAGCATTAGCCGAAATTTTGAGTGAACCATCGCTTCGAACTCCGATCACTGTGGTAAGTAGAAAACAGATTTTCGGAGTTTTTCTAAAAGTATAAATTGATCTATTAGGGTTTATACGCGAAATGGGGTAGTGGAAAATCGGCTCTGTTAACGCATCTTAAAGGTAAAATTATTCGTGTTGCAATTCTTGGATCTAATGTCATTTATTCTACATTGTAGATGAAATGTACAGCTTTGCTCAACTAACAGGTAGGTTTTTTCTTGAGTCAGATGATTGTCAAAGTTCATCGGGATTAAACGAACGTAAAAAGATCTCGACATTTCAAGTAAGCTGCGTAAATCTGATATTGATCCTTCGATGTTCTCTTACGAGTTATATTCAACATGTAGGATAGATTCAATATCTATATCTATAGACATAAGAAACGAGATTAGTTCATTTCTGATTAACTCAAAGATGTATAGAATTTCACCATAAAGTATACAAGTTGGATTCAACACAGAAATTGTAAACTTCCCGAGGATTGATAAGAACTCTAAACAAATTGTTAAATAGACTATTCACACTAAAGATAGTGAACAGTAGTCATAGAAAAAAGGATAAATGCATTGGAATGTACGAATTTTAATTTATCGAGAATAAACATTGAACTTATTTAAAATTATGTTGTATTTAGTAGCATATCTTATTAAATCCTTGAATAAATCGAACTATCATCGTATGTCGATTATGCAATCCATTATGGGTGACACGATAGAGTCTCAAAAGAAAAAATTCTTAGAAGTGTTGATCTACTAGTAACTATCTGATTGTTTATATAGTGTTACATGAGAAGAAATATCTGTAAGACGCTTGTCAAAGATGAGAATCAATTAGTAAAACGCTTCGATAAGAAATGTAAGTCTAGTGGTTGCAATGGAAATTACATTGTATGTCACGTATTTCAAAAGATTCAAAACAATGAACTTCTATGCTTGATTTCAATGTTAATATTTGAACTTGATGTAATACCTTGAGTTGCTCAAAATTTCTTGACGATGTTTTTTTGTCTAATGAATTTTGGCAATACTCTTAAAGTAATTTAATGATAATCAAATGAGCTATGTTTTTATTTAGACTTTCCTACAATAAAATATTCAACATTGCTTCTCTCATTAATTTTCATCACTGCATCGATTGTCGGTCTTATCACTGGGTGTCTAATCCATTATATTGTTGGTTTATCACTAGGTGGTATATTAATTGTTATTCCATTGGGATTTCTCGCTATGATTAAATATCTTCTACGCAATAAAGATTACGGATGGACAGCGAATATTGCACAATTTATAAATAAGCGTTTAGAAATTTTACGATTTCTTCTTCAAGTTCTTTTTATTAATCCTTATGCCCATCATCGATTGAAACCTAATGATACAATTGATTGTAAAAAGATGAAGTAATCTTAAAAATTCTTTACAGATTCTAATCGAACATGATCTTTTGAATTCTTTAGATTTATTTTTACTGAATATGGAAAAGTTTCAACGGCCGATAGCGAAAAAGCAAGTGAAAATATGATTGCCGAACTTGCAACTAATGTCGAAGAAACATTTGGACTTGTAGCTACACGTCTTTGTCGTGCACTTCATTCGAAAAGTTTGTTGTCAACTTTCAACTCCTTCAATCGGATGATATCTATTTATTAACTAACTACTAGATTTAAGTCATCATCGATATCGATATTTATGTTGCATGCCGGCATTTATTTTTTTTACTATTCAATTTGCACTTGCTGTAGTTCTAGGCGTTCTAGTACTAGTGAAAGGTTAGATTTCATTATTGACAATACTTATAGTATGTTTAGTAGTACAATAGGAATTCCATCGAATCATCGTTCGATAAATACAATTTATATCCTACTTACAACTATCTTAGCTATTTCGATTGTGGTCAGTTTTGCTACATGGGTTCGAATATTAATGGCACTGGTGAAATCACCTAAATCAAAAATTATAAAATTTTCCGATCATTCATCGCGTTTGAGCGAAAGTTCTCTTTATCGACTTCGAAAAGAAGTATGTTCCCTATCAATGAATTAGTATACAACAATACATAAGATCATTTTCTGCTTATTTCAGGTCAGCCGATTGTCATACATTATTAAAACGGTTGAATCATTTCTAAGCATTAATACACGTCTTGTCGTTCTTATCGATGGTTTAGATGTTTGTGAACAACAGCGTATACTTCAAATACTTGATGTAAATGAAATATTGATCAATAGACTACCAGTATTTACTCTTTATTCATTATCATTCTAGCAAGTACATGTGCTTTTCACAAAAGAAAATGATCCATTTATTACATTGATTGTGTGTGATCCACATAAAATGATTCAAGATACAAAACTAACTATGACCGTATCTCCAACAAATAATCATCCGTCAAATTTCGATTCTAGCGTCAATGGCCATGATTATCTATTATCGATTATTCAACTTCCCATCTATTTACAATTGAACTTAACAAAAGCAAAACAGATCAAGATAAATGATGACGGTTTTCCAAAACGACGATTAACGGTTAGTATAATATCATCGAAAATTAAAGATGAGCATCAACTCCAAGTCCACTCGACATTCTAGGATAGGCACACAGTTCGAGTTTTCTCAGACAATAGTAAAATGAGTATTGATTCAAGAATAGTGGAGCATGTACTTGATCGTTTGCGTTTGATAAGCTGATTTTCAATACATCACTTTGTTTCGAACTTAAGTGAAAATTGAGAGAGAGATATTCATAGGTTAAGCATCATGGATCAGCGTCGCACGTATCCAGTAACATTTTGTTATTATGCATACCAAGGAATCATGAATTTTAACCTTTTAAAATCATACTTTACTTTTGTTGTCTAACATCTAATAGCTTGTAGTATTGAACTTAAGATCATCTCGTGTACTATTGCAATGTTTTATGTATATGATCAGAAGATTTCTAGTGGATAAATGATTTCTGTATCTGGTGGTTATTAACTTTTAGACCATCATTGAACACAAATTTTTAATTCGAAGGGTAGAGTCAAATTTCGTTAGTTTAGTTTCGACTATTTACTTTGTTTCAATTGAATTTTGAACAATAAACTAACGATCGGAATTCTTACGAGAAAACAAAAAAATACTAGTCCAAACTATCAAGTTTCATTTCACTGTAACTAATTCATGAACTCCAGAACTTAGTGTGTTTCCCTAATCATTGATCATGAATATTAGTTAGTCTAAATCTTCGTACTCTAAGTAATTATTGGTACGGCAATATTGAGAACTGTTCCATTGAATTAGCATAGACTCACCGGTTCGTTGATAGCCAAACAAAAAGTACGTATCGCTTGAATATGAAAACTGACGCGCTATCAATAATCAATGCATAACTCACCTAATATTGTTACGCCTAAAAACAAAGATACTTATATGAAGTAATTTTGCGATTTTGAAAATGTTTCTTGAGAAATATGAAAAATAAAGAAAGAGCCGAAACGTCATTGCGTTGTGTTCACTTATTTAAAAGGCTATTTGTCTTCAGAAAAAATTACATGCACAAAAATAGTGCATAAAAAGTTAATTTTATGTATATCCATTTCACATTTAGACAAGGTCGAGATAAAAATGTGAAAAGCAACCAATATTTGTTTTTCGTTACCCGATGACGTTATAGATGAAGTCATCTGAGTTTAGGTCGCTACTAAAATATATAAAACGTAGGGAACTACCTAATGTCCCAACGCATGTAACTTTTATCGGAATCTTCACAAGTCTTAATGAACTTGGAATGCATCAAGTTGTTTCGATATGGCTGTTAAATCAATTTAGAATCCTATGTAGATCGATTTTCTTTATTCATAGCATAGCTTCTCTTTCAGTAATTGCAGATGCATTTTAAACCTCACACTAGCGAATCGAAATATATTTCCAATCACCTTCAATTATGTTCTATAAGATGGAGATTACTAATTTTTATGTACACTTTTTCGATTGAGTATGAAAAAACATTCTATCGATCAATTAGAAATAGGGTAAATCGTTCTTGGATAAGTCCCACGTTTTAGAGACTTTATCTACATACATAATTAATCTTGTTCTAGTTGACCAAGAGGTAAAATAATATTTAGATACTCTCAAAAAAAAAAATCTTATCCGCGATAGGTAATTTTAAGAATATTTTTCAAAACCTGAAAAGATATATTTCTACATATTTCAATACGGTTGCAATTATTTGAGAGCGAGTATAATTGGCAAAATATGTATTAAAATACAAGTTAAATGTTTGTATCTATGACAACTAAGATTGAAATAAGAAAGTGTAAAATACTATTCATTCCGGTTCAGAAACGAATAGAAATTCTACAGAGTATGCTAGTATAGAATTTAGCAAGTTTTACTAGTCGCCAACGATCTTAGCGATAATTAATCCATCGATATCTTTATTTTCTTAGCTATTAGAAAAGAATGTTATATTTTCAGACTCTCACTAATGGTACATCAGCTCTCGATGTACGTGCAAAACCAATACCAGGTAAGAAACTTTCAAAAAATAAACGCCGTCGACAACGACGAGATACATTACCGAATACAAAACCAGTAAGATACATATACGATGATTTGTTTTGTACTCATATATTGTTGTCTTATTTGTTCATTCTTTTCCTAGGTATCGACATCAGAACTGACGCATCAATTACTTCAATCGGATTATTTTCTCGATATAAATCCACGAATTCTTCAACGTCTTATTAATATAATTGCTATGACTGGTCGATTGTTACGTGCTAATCAAGTATTATTCAGTTGGAAACGTCTTGGTTGTTGGTCATATTTAGTTGAACAATGGCCATATCGTATTTCTTGGATTGTTATATATTACGAAGATCATGAACAAGATTATTCAGAAGATTCTGCACTACATACTCTTTATAGCAAGTTCGTCGAAAAAAAACCTAATTGTCTACTTACACTATGGTCTTCTCATATATGGTTATGTTGTTCTTTAGGGTTAAACCGTTTATTCCAATCTCGAATGATCCGCTTCTAAAACTTGATCGTAGTGGACGTAAATTTGAACTTTGTATAGAACAGAGTGAACCTATTTTGAATGTTACCGATTTGAAACAATTTTTGCCGTGTACTTGTAATCTTGATCCATATTTGAATAAGTTAATTCGAGGTAAAAATTCTTTCATTCAACTAAAACACATAAATTAGACGTGTTCATTCGATGCAATAGAATCGACTGCATACTTCTACATGACTAATGTCAATGAAAATGGTTTTATTCCAGTTGATCAATCGCGTTTCTTCTCTCCGCGCGAATCGACGTAAGTAAACGATTGAATAAAAGATGAACAATAGTAGGCAATACGTTTATTTTTCATCGTTTGATTCAGAGATTTTTATCTATACCGTTCTAAAAAATGGTAAAACTATGATGTTTTAGAATTATTCTAAATATTGCATGGCTAGTGCTTTCTCTTGACTGAACTTTTGAAAATTTAATTATTTTATATTATCTCTTCTCATGAAATTGTCTTACTTACTATTTTCTAGTTTTGGTGGACACGCTGGCTTTTTTCAACAAGCACCAAATTCACGATATCAGACTGGATATTATCCGAAATTCAATACCGCTAAAGGCGACTATATAGGTAGAGAAAAAACAACGATTTATCAAAATTTGATTGATTCATTATTTTAAATTTTATCGAACTCAAGTTGAAGAGTTCAGTGAGCGTCAATTTGATATCACATTTTTACAGTTTCTCAACTCAATTATTAGACAGCGATTATAATAGAATGCTTGGGTTATTCGATAAGTATCTACAAGACACTGTATTTCAACAGTAGTACAATCTTCGAAAAAATAACCCATGAAGAATCACCTACTAACTGCGTGTTTCATGTAATTTGTCTTCTAGTGTATCGATTACATGGTTATACGTATGAATATTCTTTTTTTTTGACTTGCATGGAGATACTTTGTGTATAAGGAAAGATCAAGTCAATGAATGACAGCAACTCTCTGTGTCCCTCGAATCTGCTATATGATGTCACAAATGTTATTAGTTGAAAAGCAAAATCAGGGTTTTTCAATAGACTCGTAGGCAGTACACCATACGGTCAATCAATCAACAGATGAAAGCGTTTTTTTCTACCACTGTGACGATCAGAAGCTGAGATAATCATTAATTATTTTATTAAACATCGTTGTTTCTTAGTTCCGATATGATGTGTCTAAAATCTGTCTTTCTATATGAATATTTAACAAATCTATCGATCACTGAAGTTGATAGTCAGAATAATACTCATCAGGTAAATGAAGAAAGATTGAAAGCAAGAAAATAGATAGCCAGTAGATAACAGGAGGGTTTACAAGCAAACAAAATGCATCAGAAAATATATAAATAAATTGGATTACTTGTTCTTTGGACGATCGATTGTTGTGGAAAAAAAGAATTCTAATGGTGGAGAGCTATTTTTCTTAACATATATTCTATGTTGATATGATGAGACCGATGAATTGATGTATGTTTCATATATCTATTCACTTCAACAAATCTATTTTTCTATCTAGGAAATCAAAATTATCTGAATCTACAATTACCAGTGAGAAAACACACGGATAACGATGACAATCGTGCGCGAACATCATCTGTTTCATCATCATCAGCAATACCTCATGCACAACCAATAGTTGAACAACAACAACAACAACTCGTATCAAATAATGTGAAAGTATATTGCGTATTGTTTTCAATAATCAAAAAATTCTACTCGGAAAATCTCTCTTGTTTTATTTATTCAAAATAAATTAGATTGATCTATCACCACCTCTAAGTCAGATGACTGTCAATGATGTTTGTGATTGTTTAAAGAATGATGTAATTGGCTTGAAACCATCCATGATATCAATCTATATTCAGGATATAAATGACAATAATATTAGTGGTAGTGTTTTAGCGGCATGTGAACTTGACGAACTCAAACAAGTATTGATATTGAATTAAATAATATTGGTAATAATTGCATTTTCTTCTATTAAGACTCTTTCCATGACATTCGGTGATTGGGTGTTGTTTAGTAAATGGGTGCGAACAAAACGAGAAGACGAACAGTAAGATCGATAAAATAAATAAATATTATGTATTGTTTATCTCTCATTTTTATAGACATTCTCGATTTCATCTGCAGCCACAGTATACATCAACAAACAATCCTAATGATCATCGAACTGTCGCAAACAACGATTCTGTCAATGAATACGAGTTCTATTCTGATAATGGCGTACTTAGTGCTGCGCTTCATCAATTATTTTCTAATACATCACAAAAGAAGAGAATGAATTCAAGCGACGAAGTACACGTTGACGATAACAATAGAATAGCGATTGTTTCGGCACCGAAAAATGTCACTTTTCTCATTCCATCGACTCGATCCGGCATTACTTCCAATGATAGTACCTTTGGTGTTATCGAATCTACAACACGAACAATACCTCATGTTAAAGATATATTTTCAGATAATGCTCCACTAGAATCTCAAACAATAACAAACAATAAGACAGATACGATGGCTTGCTCTTCATTGTCGAATTCTGTGGCGAATTCAGTATTTTTCAATAAAGAACATCAATTGGAAGCCATTAAAAGTGACAATGAAGAAACTCCTCTACTTCCTCATGATAATCTTAATAACAAATGAATGAACAGTTCAATGAATGTGCAAACTTATTTTTAATCAATTGCTTGTAGTATTCAATTAGATCGGATATACATTCTATGTTATAGAAATATTTGTGTATTCTTGTTTGATTTACGTAGATATGATAGCTAATTATCTCATTTATTTTCATCATTTTTGTCTTCTTATTACCGCATTATTTTTGTAACCGTTCAGTGATTCACTGGCGATAAATGCATTCTAAATAAAATAAATCTAATGAGTAGTAACATATACAATCGAGTCACAAGATTTCGTTCAAATTCTAATTCAATCTTAGATTCATTATTGATAAATTCAATCAACCATTTTCATCGTCTCTTACTGACTTCATGATAACAAAGTGTCGTTTCGTTCGTAATACACTCTTGAAGAACTTTCTTTAGAAAATATTTGACGATAGTACATTAACTATGTCTATTGATATTCAAATCCATCGAAAAAGAAATCAATGCAATAAACCTATGATACTTTGCATTCATCTTCGATGAACAAGACAGTGACGACCCTCGATGTCGAGAAATAGAAACTCATGCTTGCACGAGATGCTCTCAATAATGAGCTATGATGATTATTCAGGTGAACAAAAAAATGATTAGATTTTCGTTACAGTTTCATTAATGACAAAAGTTTAAGTAATCCTAATGTCTGTAATAGTATTTATTCATTCACATTCATATGAACAAACTTCTTGTTGAACATGAATGCGATTGAAAGTTATCATGAACACTGTAGTTCTTATTTGAGTAATCATGAACTCGTGAACAGATTTGTATTTGTCGATATGATGAGACATATCATGATCATGATGAATGATAAAACATTTCCAAATTAATCCCACTGCTTTCAATAGTATTTTGTTAATATGTTGCACGCATCGTCTTAGAAAAATCATACGAGAATTACTATTGTTAAAAATTTCTGAAATTTTTCATCTTGCATATAGTCTACGTATGTGCAACAATTGAACGTTAGCATTCGATTAGAAATTCCGAATAATTAATTGATTTCATGATTATTAGTGTGGTTTACAATTTTACACAGAATTGAAAACCTTTAGAATTTGATGCTGACTCTTAAAATCTTTCCTCTTCATGATCAATATCCTAAAAAATTTACTCTATGTTCACAATAAAATATCACAGTTAGTAAAACTAATATGTCTAGCGAAATAATCATAGGTTCCCATGACTAAAGGATCTATAAATGATCGGAAATTTCGATTGACATTCTTTCGTTCAACATAGATACACTCTTATGATACTGAATCGAAGAAAAGAGTCAAACGATTTAAATGAATTGTATCATCGACTATTCTCCAAAAATGCTCAGAGTGATATTCCGAATATAATGGTGAAATAAGAGTGAATAGAATATCGATCAATTTTAAGATTGCTCTTTTCTTCTGTAGTACAGGAAAGCAAGACTAGTTTTCTCTCTCACTTTTTCTTCCATCTTTCTAATGCGACGTTGCATTTAAAAAATATATTGACTAGATTCTAGAATCAACACGTTATGCTATTTGCTAGTATAACTATCATTAGTCAAGAAGAACATGTAAGTAATATTTAATAATAATAAAAAAAGTCAATAGTTTTATTTTCAGTCAGTAATGACTATAATTACACGCTATACTAACTCTAGTTAGCAATTAACGATATATAGATGTTGTAAGGAAAAGGAATTTGTATTCCTTGATCGATAGCGTCCTCTATCACAAATATTCTAACGTTTTTCTTTGAGTTTTAATCAGATTTTTCGATGAGACCGAATAAGTGTGTCATAATTGGTTAATATTTTAATAAACAACAAATTGTTTTACACATTTTTCACCTTTTACAAGTATCTTATGTTACATTGGCAGATGACAACGATGATAAGACGATCAGAAAAAGCGAGAGAGAGAGACGGAAAAAAGAGTAAACAAACAAATGAGAATAGAAAGAAGAATGGGGAAAGAGGGAGCGTTAGTTCGTTCAGCCTTCAGATTTCTATTGGCAATTATCATATGTTTGCAGCTAGTTTTTTTTGTATTATTTTTATTTTTGAATGACGACATAGTTTTTACTTGAATTCACTTGTATTTCGTCACATGATTGCGTAATTCCTATTTTCTTTTAGTTCTAGAAAAAAAAACTCCTGTAACATCAATAAATTCCCTCCTTAAATAAAAAGAAAACGAATAACAACACAAGCAATAATATACAATGAGCAATGAGTAAAAAAGTTTTAATTCTATTAGCTGGAAATTATTTTCATAAAATTATTTTTTTTTAGTCAAGATAATACATCGTCGCAGCAACAAACACTCGACGGTACCTTCGAAAGTTCAAAATATCAGAATAATAACAATGAACACGGTAGCAATGATAATAACTATGCCGGTGGATACAATCGTGGAGGAACTCCTCAACAACAACAACAACAGCCTTCTGCACAAGTTTATCGACCTCCACACTTACAGAATCGAATGAATACGCAAAAGTAGCCTAAAAAATGGTTAAATTCAACTTGATTATTGTTTTTTTTTCTAGTGGGAACTATGCTAATAATGGCAATACGTCTGGTAGTTATCGAGGATCAGCTAATACCGGTCCATCATCTTCACAACAAAATCATGGAAATAATTATAGTGGTGGGCATAATCTTCCTTCGAATTCTTCTTCACAACAACCATACTATGGTCAAGCATCACAAATACCACCACAGCAACAACAACAACTAATGTATCATCAACCCGTATCAAGTAGCTATCAACAAATGGGACAAATGTCACGTCAAATGAATGCATCGCAACCACTTGATAGTCGAAATTATGGCCAGCCTCCACAAAATCAAATGTCGACACAAAATCGATCGTAAGCTGGTTTTTATTTGTTCGTTGTCTAATATTGAAATGTTGATCGTTTAGATTCAACGATGCATCACAACTTTCACAGACACATGTTCGTCAAGGTCAGAATAATAGTGGTGGAAGTGGTAATGGTGTGAATGTTGGTCAACAATCATCGTCAGGTGGTCGTTGGGATGCTATTCTAGCCGAACGACAAATGTCAACCCATGGCCCTAGTAATAGTAACAATCATCAACGTGGAGGAAGTGGTTACCCCAATAATCGAAATACTCGAGAAAATACTGCTAGTAGTTATAGTGGACAACGTGACAATAATTATGGTCGACGTGATCATGAATCTCATAGACCGTATCATTCACATGTTGGTAGTCAATCAAGTGATGCAGTGGGTAGTGACTGGAATACACCATTGCCCGCTAATACTAGTCTTGAAAGGTAAATATTATTTTAGAAATAAAAATAAAACAATGTTTGTAAAACAAATTTATATAGGGAACTATTTGGTGTACATCCTACTGGTATTAATTTTGAACTTTACAATGATATTCCTGTTGAAGCATCACATATGGATCATTCACCTGTTGATGGAGTCTGTATTAGAATTTCTTTTTTTTTTATTTCAAAACGTTTTAAATTGTTGTATAGTTTGATGATTGTAATTTTGGTGAAATTATTAAAAACAATATCAATCTAGCTAATTACGGTAGACCAACACCTGTACAACGTTATGCTATGCCTACTATTTTACTTCGACGTGACCTGATGGCCTGTGCTCAGACTGGTATGATGAACAACTAAAGAGTGTTTATTAATAGACTTATTTTTAAAAATAAATCTTCGATTAAGTCAAAACGAATTTCCGATGAGTCAAAAACCTAGAAAACTACTTCTTGTCTTTTTAAGTATTTATTCATAGAAGAGTATTACTTCCTATTGAGGATTATTGTTTCATACCAAACTTCGACTGTGGCAATTAAGAAACAATGACGCCAAGGAAACTTGAATGATCTCGAGTGCAAATGTAATATAGCTAGCATTCTTTTTTTGGGAAGAAATTCATTTCAAATATATTTTCCACAAATAAATCTCGGCGTAATTCAATTATCGTAAAAAAAAATGAAAGCATAGATGCATGTTTTCGACAGAAGGTGATATCAAGTATCCAAATAATACTTTTAAACGTAGGACTAACTGTAGAATCAAGTTATCTTCGATATTTGATATCTACAGAAAAGAAAAGGAAAGTATTTAATACAGGTCGCACTGGTACGATATTCTAGTGCTCATAGAATACTTGTGTTACTAAACTGAAATATCTTAGGGAACTCTCAGAATTTTTATTTCCATCAATAATTAATTCATTTGATAAGAATCTCTCGAAACATTAAATATTTGACTTATGTGTATCTAAAGTTATCAAAGTTTTTCTCAATTTTATTTTGATTTCTATTGTTCCTCGAAAACGAGTATGATGTCGAATCACGTGTAATGATTGAGAAAATTTTCTTGATCCTTCTTTAATTTTAAGAGTGCAAAAACAATCTTCGATTTCGTTTTCAAAAAGAGTTTTTAAATGGAAAACCTTCTCTTTTGTAGTTACACTAACACGATTTGAAACTTAAACCTACAACCCTAATAAATACGTATTTCAGTGAATGAATTAATTCAAATTCTACATATCACATTGTTTCAAAGGTTTTAAACATAGTATTTCAATGAGTAGAATTTCCCGAAAATTCATTTTTGAAAGATTATCGACTTGATCAAATATCATTTTACAATATATCGTATTCTCAATAGAAATGCATGTAGTTGTTTGAGTGGAATTAAACGACAATATAGGCTATTCGAACATCGCTCATTGTTCAGCTAAATACTCATTCTAGAAAAACAAATGAATTACCGTTAAAAACGTTGTTTTTTTACATTATTTTCATTCGAACTAAACATTTCTTTTAGGTTCGGGCAAAACGGCTGCATTTCTTCTTCCTATTTTGCATTTGATCTTCCAAGAAGGTCCGGTGCGGAGTCCACAAAATAAATCTGGAAATAATCGAAAACAATATCCACTTTGTCTTGTTCTGGCACCGACACGTGAATTAGCCTCGCAAATTTATGATGAAGCAAGAAAGGTATTTAAAATATAATCGAGTAAGAAATGGTACATATCAGCTGTTCGTTGTTTCTAGTTCTCTTATCGATCTATGGTTCGTTCATGTGTGGTTTATGGAGGAGCTGATATTGGTTTTCAAACACGTGACTTGGACAAAGGTACTCATTTACTAGTGGCTACACCAGGTCGTCTTAATGATTTAATACAACGTGGCCGTGTCGGTCTGGCAAATGTTCGGTAAATTATTGCATTAGTTTTTGTTTATCTTGTAAATTAGGATTTGTTTTTGTAAAGGTATTTGGTACTTGATGAGGCTGATCGCATGGTATGTTAAGTTTTTCTTTTGTAATTATTGTGTATATTGATTTTTCTTTTTGTTTTCTTTATCATCTACAGCTGGACATGGGTTTTGAGGTAAGAAGAAGAAAAACAAATGAACACAATCGTCTATATTTTCATTGTTTGTAGCCTCAAATTCGTGAGATCGTTGAACGGTCAGATATGCCAACTACAGGGCAGCGTTTAACGCTTATGTTCTCGGCTACTTTTCCAAAACAAATTCAGGTTTGCCATCATTATTTATAGTATTTTTTTTTCGAACAATAATGATGTCATAAATAGGAATTAGCACGTGATTTTCTACATGATTATGTGTTTTTGGCGATTGGTCGAGTGGGTTCTACATCACAAAATATAACACAAAAGATTGTATGGGTTGAAGAAGCTGAAAAACGTTCATTTTTACTAGATCTACTTAATATTCAATCTGGTAATTAGAAAAAGCGAGAAACGTTTCATTTAACTAAATCTATACGTATATGTAAATTGATATTTAGAAACATTAACGCTAGTGTTTGTCGAGACGAAACGAGGAGCTGATATGCTGGAAGAATTTCTTTGTAATCATCAGTATTCCGTGAACAGTATTCACGGTGATCGATCACAATCTCAACGTGAAGAAGCACTGAAATCTTTTAAAAATGGTCGCACGCCTATTCTTGTAGCGACAAGTGTAGCTGCTCGTGGTCTTGATATTCCGTAAGTATTTCTTGATTTTATCATTGCATTAAACCACACAGATAATAGATTACTATTTGTTTGACATGTGCCTATCGGAGAAGTCTACTAATTTAATATAATATTTCAACAAATAGAAGAAGACCAAGAGTTTAACTTCAATAGTTAGTATCATACTTTTGTTGGCAAACACCATACAAAGTTAATTATCGGTCATTATTTTTTTCTTCCATGTCTATCGATAATTTTATTTGCTGAAGCTAGTGAATAAAAAAAAGAACATGAGGTATACGATTATAATTGAGTATAATGTTGGCTGTATGATTCATCTGAAGAAAAATTGAAATAAGACATTTTACGTTTCTTTTTTCGAAATAGAAGTTTTGATTTTAACTGTAGATTTTATTCATAAATCTACTTCATTTCTCTATAATATAATCATGGAGTGTTAAACGTGAAAGATCAATATTACTGTGATTGGTAATCATAGAAATTTAGAATTTCAAAGTACTATGATGGTTATGTTTGGTAAATGAAACTTCATGCATAGGTTGATAACAACATCTGTACGGGATTGCTAGAGTATGACAACACTCAGATGTTTTCGCCCTAGTTTTTTTAAAGATCAAAATACTCAAAAGAAAGTTAATATTTTGTTTTTCACGTAATCTCTCTATTGTTTTCGTCTGACATTAGTATCTCGTTGAGAACTAGTACACAAGCTGTCAATCAATCTAATAGTCTATCGTATGCATTCAAACGAAATGTAAGACATTGTGATTCACTGAATCGATTAAACCAATTGTAAGACGGTAATTATTTCGGAAACGAATAAATTTAATAATTTAAATCGAGTTGTCGGCGGTTTCTTTTCATTTTCTCCTATGCATATAGAAATGTCATATACTTTACACATAGCTCGTGTATTCTAGGTGTATTTCAATAGAAGAATTTCTTCATTTAAAGTTCATAATAATCAAAAACATTTGCTTACATTTAACAGTATTTTGCAATTTACTCTAGCACACTTTGACATCAATGTAGAAAGATTTTATGAGTCTGCAACTCATGTTAACCTTGAGGATGACATTTAGGACGAAGTACAACTTAATGTCGACGTTTGATTCGTCATACTTGTAGGGTTGTTTTTGTACAGCGTAAACGTATAATATTTATTAATAGATAAAATTCCAAGGTCTCTTCAAGTAACTATCGTGTTTTATTAAGTTCTAAGATTAAACTAAAATTTGCTAGAAGTTTTCTATGAAACATTAATAAATTATCGCTGATGTTCGATACAAATTGAAATATTCGATTGAAATACCCATAGAATATAATTTATGTTACATCGCTCAGAAAATGATTGTTCATTTCTTACCATATGTAACATTCTGATCATTGATCGTTCATATATCATGTTGAAATGGTGAATATAAGAATGTCCTAATAATGTAACTACTTAATTGTCTACAAGATTCGTATTTTGAGATAAACAATGCAAAAACAAATGTGTGCTTCCATTCATTAGGCGATTTCAATTTGTTAGAAAAATAATAAAATCACTAATTTATTGGTCTAATGTTTGTTTAGGAATGTCAAACATGTTATCAATTTCGATTTACCATCAGACATCGATGAATATGTTCATCGTATTGGTCGAACAGGTCGTGCTGGCATGACAGGTAAGAAGAAATACAATTGACACATATAACAGAAAATATTACTTTACAAACATGAAAAATTTCAAGGTCAAGCAACATCATTTTTTAACGAAAAAAATCGTAATATTGCCGTTGATCTATTGGATATTCTAAGTGAATCACATCAAGAAGTGCCGGAATGGCTTGAAGGTTTATCGAAAGAAGCCAAGAAAGATAATTATTCAAGACGGAATTATGGTGGTAGCCGGCGGTAAGTATCACATGTATTCGATTCCTCAAGATTCAACATCTGTTTTTCTTTTCTAGGCCTGGTGGTTTCGGCGCTCGTGATTATCGTAATCCAACACAATTGCGTAATAATAGAGGTGGCGGCAATGGTGGTGGTAGTCGAGCAGGTAGCTCATCAGGTGGATACAATAGTCATCAACAACAATGGGAGGGTTCTAATAGTGGTGCCGGTGGCAATACGTGGGCTGGTGATCATCAAACCGGCAGTGGTTATGATCGTTTTCCACAACAATCTGGTGGCGGTAATGGTAATAATAATCGTCAACAGGATCCTAGTTGGTGGGACAGTACGTCATGAAATGAATATTCAAACTTAACAAGCAACATCCCTCCTTGTGACGCGCAATCTCATTCATCCAATGATACATTACACACACGATGCCTGGTTTTCTTTTTTTTTTGACCAACAAACTATGTCTTTTTTTTTTGTTCTTTTGTTTGATCGTTCAATGTTATGTTCGTTTCATTTCATATGCATACGTTTAAGCGAACCGTGCGCTGATTTACGCTTTCGTTTCTTTTTCTTTGTCGACAGCGCAGGTGATCGGTACTTATATCGATTTCTAACGTCAATTTTTTTTTGTTCATTTCAATGTTTCTCTCATTCTGTCACTGTCTTCTTTTTTTTTTCTTCTCCTCCGCATATTTTTTGTCCTTTCTTTATACAGTATGTGTGTGTGTGCGTGTATTTAAAACGATGATACTGTTTTCTTTTTCGAGATCATGTATTTAGACAACATTGATTTCGAAAGACAGTGTCGTCATGATATCTATTAAGACGCATGCGAGCGTCATTTTGAGATGTTTGGATGTTGAATAACACAACGTAATGAATGAGAAAAAAATATTATGAAGTACTTCTTAAAACACGGGCAATACAATGAACTATGCAAGGAAGAAGCTAATTTCCTATAGAGATAAATAATGAATTAACATTATTCTTATCATTTCGTGCACATTTTTCATTAGATTTCATTCAAGAAAACGCGTAGTCTATGGAAGTTATCTTGAGAAACAAAAGTGAAAACATGTATTCATTAGGTTATTTCGCGAAAGAATGATAATTCAATTGAAATTTACATTCGTTTTACTGTCCATCGTTCTGTCGTCTTCACTATTTCTTATGTTTGCAATTCGCCAACCAACGTTCATATTAATGAAATCGAACAGATAACTACTGTTTACATCCGTGGAATATAGGTAGAAGTATTCGTCATTTTACCAATTAAAATGGGACTACTCATTAATATTGAAATCTCGATTTGTTCACTTAAAAAAATTGACTCGATCCATACTCTAATATTCTACAACAAATCTATAATAGCACGTACATAATTGAATTCTATGACATGTCATATAATAATAATTTATCTGACAGATTTCATACGATACGTACAGAATAGCTCAGTAGATCTAATAGAACAAAACCGATTATTTTGTTAATCGTACGGAACATCAATCATAGCTTATATTTCCTACTTAATGTCAACATTTGAGCTTTATTCATACTAAGAAAAACTAAGATCGGAAATATATTTGATGAGAATATTCTACGAAGACAGTGGATACATTTGATTCGTCATAAGAAGAAGGTTATTGAGTAGACACAAACAACCTTCTGTTGTTTATGAAATTCGTATCTTATCAACAGTTTTTTTTTTAAGTTTTCATTTTATAATCGAATAACGATTATTATGTATCAATAGTTTGTCTTCAACTATTCATGCCTATTTCGTTTGCTAGGATTTAATTTATAATTCCACACAATAAAGACAATGTTGACAAATTGTGATTTCTAATCAAAAATAAATAGAACATTGTTTTCAAATTTCTCTATTCATACGATTCACTTGGTTATCATTCTGTTTACCATCTATGAATAATTTCAGTCAGTAGTATTTTTATCGTATGATTTAGATTTTCGAAATTTTATGGAAAAATAAAAACACGTATATAGAATTGAAGTACAAATCAAAATTTTGTTATCTAATATTTGTTACGTAGTGGTACGCATTGAAGGAAAAAAGACATAATCATAGATAAAGAGATCACTTGATTTTTAGAATGCATACAATCGAGAACTGTTTGTACGTATTGTTAAATTTACTAAAGGCACAACAACAACAAATGTACCGAGGAAAATGATCCTTAAAGTTGAAGAAACGCTGAGACAAATATTTGATTGTCTTGTTGATGTAAGTTTAACAAGCAATTATGAAAAAGGATTATTTTACTTTTCATTTCAATGACGAACCGACAAGAACAAATAAATATATGTACAATTTACATAACCATGTTGAAGGACATTTAGTCAATCGAAGAAGAATTTTAATTGATATTGATGAATTTAGATTGAAGAAAAACATGTCGAAGAATTCATAGATCTACCATCTACTATTATTAAAATCATGTAAGAGTTTAAATTTGACAATATAATTCTTATCGACAATTATTAATGATAAAAAAACATAGTTCTATGGGTTAATTCATTGTTGTTCTTGATAATGAGTAAATCATTTCTAGTCTTAAGAAACCAAAAAGAAACAAATGATGCGGTATTGGACAATAAAACAAGAATAGACCTATAGCTATCGAATCATTACAGTGAATACGTTGAGCATATCAGATTGTTTGAAAATAAGACTCAATCACAATTAGTTCACCAGATATCTAAGCAATTTCATAGTCCATTGATCTCTACTGATTCATGCTGAAAATATGACCAGGCGAGAAATTCTTCTATTACTTTCTTAAAAATGAAATACACGTATGATGGAAATGTGAATTGATGAAAGTATAATTTTACAACAGCAATTTCGAAAATTATTTTCTATTTAGTATCATCATAGTTCAATATTGATTGATTATTATTGTAAGTAATACATGTTTTTCTTTATATCGATCTCTAACACAACTAATATTGACTTTCAAAAACATTAATTAGATTTATTTATTGATGTTTGAATTCGAATGACATGAGTGAAAAATAGACAACAGAAAAATTAAAACAAGAAGTTGATTTTCTTTTCATCGTCATTTTTGCTTTTTTACATATTTCAATCATGTCAAATGATTATGCACTATTTATTATTCTTCTACCAAATGATTTCGATGAACAACTTTCTACTATTCCAAATATATCAGACGTTGTTAACACGTCGAGTTCTGCGGTGAGTCTGCTACTTAATTTCATTGAATGAAAGAAAAGAATTTCTTCCATGATTATCTTTTTTTCTTGAAAGCCATCGACAGACATGACACCAGCATCCGTAACTTCTGATTCTAATCCGTATCTTCCATCCACTGATGCGAATTCAACAATTGAAAAAGACAATCTAAATTCACCAGAGATATTGCAAAAATCTTTGTGTACTATATTGAAAAATTATTTTACAATAAAGAACACTATCGAAGCAGTATGGATGTTATCTGAAAATAAAAAAACTTATCAAGTTACATTTTATATTGAGTTCGGCATTGTTAGTGATCATATTTTGCAAGAACTAATTAAATTCGGTATTGGTACAAGAAAATATTCGAAAATATTCGTTTTACCAACAACTTTTATTCTCGGAGGATCTTGTCATAGTAAACATGAATCCTCATCATCGATACTATCTGTCACAGAAACTTTAACAACGAACGAATTATTGCCCGCTAATATTAAAAATAAAGTAAATGATACAACATCGAATGATCTAACGCTATCGGGTAAAATTCGTAAACGTATTAAAGAGTCAAATTTCAAAAAAAGTGTTCGAGCTCGATTAATGGTTCATCAAGTCGTTGCTAGCATTCGAGCATCGACAGAACTTTCATTTGACTTCGCTCTTTTAATTTGTCTTGCATCCATTTTAGCTGCATTAGGTCTCTTGGAGAATTCGAGTGTTATCATCGTTGCAAGTATGCTTGTTAGTCCGTTGATGAATCCAATATTAGGTATTGTATTTGGCCTTTCTGTACGTGAACATTCACTATGGAGACGAGGTTTACGAAACGAGTTAATTGGTTTGATTCTATGTATTTCATGTGGATTTATTCTTGGGTAAACAGTTAAACAAAGACACGTTTAAATATTCTTGATAATTTGTTTTCTTCTATGATCAAAGATTATTGACAACACATGCTGAAACAAACTGGGGAATATCAACAAGTTTTCCAACATCCGAAATGAGATCACGCGGTGATGTCAAGCGATTATGGGTTGGCGTTCTCATTGCTCTACCTAGTGGAGCTGGTGTTGCTCTTTCAGTACTTGGTGGAAACACTGGTATGAAAAATCGAATCGCTTTATAAGAAAACAAACGATCATACATTCTATAGTTTTACATATTTCTTTCAAGGTTCGTTGGTTGGTGTTGCTATTTCAGGTATGTTTATTTTCTTTTATACCACACACGTTTTGGTACTACTGACCGGCTATTGCTGGTCATAGAACAACTATCGATGTCTTGGGATAGTGCAGCACACAAAATAAGAGCATCACATGCTTTTTTTTTGAAAATTCGATTTCTTCTAATTAATATTTTCTTTTCACTGATTGATTTCTAAAGACCCTTTGGAAATTCATTCTTGTCTCTGTTGTATTGATACATTCAAGTTGTTCATTGAATAAGGTACTACAGTGCATAAGAATGTTCACCATAAGCTTGTTCCTATTAAACTTAGCATTTCTTCTAAGAAATCCTTCAGTAAATTTTACTATAGTTGCAATATTTTTACATGATTAGATTCTGTTTTAATCGATAAAAACCAATTTTTTTTCTAGCTTCTCTACTTCCGCCAGCTGTAAATTGTGGACTTCTTTTTGCTTATGCATTACTCGGTGTTTCATTTTCAAATATTGCTGCTGTTCATTCATCTACATTCAACAACACACAAAAAGATCATCACTCAAATTTGAATTGTAAAAAATATATCAATAATGATTATCAACCACTTTATACATGTAATCTAGCTGCTGAAGCAGCAGCCCTTGCAAGTTGTAGTTTATTATTAACAATCGTTAATATAGTATGTATTGTAATTATGGGATTATTTATATTACGCATAAAAGAAGTTGTACCATTACGACGACTCAATAAAGATACAGCAAACTTTTTTCATTACGATGTGAAAGTTGCACGTGATTATAATAAAACAATTTATGAAGATAGTATAGAAACAAATAAATTAGCAGCAACAATAACATGTCAACAAAGTCATCTGGCACAGTCACTAGCTAACCGTTGGAAAGTATTTAAATTATTGACTTCTCATCACAGTCAGCAAAATCAGGGACCTCAACAATCTTCATCGATCAATCATGATGTAGAATTATCTGTTACAAGAAAAAACAATGATGATAATAATAATATATTAAATATTGATACAGAATCACGTCGAAAATTATTTCGTTTGAAAACATTTGCTAAGGAATATGATCTTGATGTGTTTAATAAAACCGATTACGATTTATTAAATTCTATTAGTCGAGAAAAAGTCCGTTTACTTGTCAATGATCTTATTGATATCTATCAAGATATTCCAACTGTTGTTGTCGATCTATTTCGTTTACAACCATGTAATTTAGATACGTCGGCTCATCAGGAACAAATTTCATTTTATAAAGAAATTATTGAACTATTACCACCTAAATGGTATCAATTATTTGTTCGCGAACAAGAACGACGACGTATTATGTCTTGGTCATCATCATTCAATCGAACATATTCGTTACGTATACCTGAATTCAGAAAATCAATAGCAGAATCTGATGAGTCGTCAGAAAATGAACATCAAAAATTGAAAGTACATATTCGACGACGAAGTTCATTGCCTGAAATTAATTCTCGTTTATCAGATATCAATCAAGAAAATGAAATACTCACTGAAGGCACACGGTTTCATATGAATAAACCGGTCACAACCGCTTAAACAGTGAATTATCAATGACAGAAAATAATTCAACTTTTCAGTTCATGTAATCATTCATTTTTCTGTATAAAACTTCATTTTTTGAATTTGAATGAAGGAAATATCTTTTTCTATTGTATATGGTACATCATCTATATTTTTTAACCATTATTACTAATGCGACCGATAATACATGTACAAATCGTAGTCTGTACTAAATATCTGAGAATAGAATCGTTAAAAAATCGTAATCAAGATGTATTTCATAACTTAAAACTTGTAAATAGAGTTCTACTCCGATGATTGATAACATTTGAATCAATGATTTTCTGGCAAATCACAAATCGTTCACTTGTCTATGCTGTCCTTCGTATTGATAAAATTAAAGTATTATTCTTTGGCCTTCTGCAAGATTGATGAATCTAGACTAAACGATGTCATAGACAGCTGGATGATGTTCCTTTTGAAGGATATTCGATAATTCAATAGAAATCTTACTACGAATATCAGAATGTAAACATTTTGATATTTGAAAGATGTGGAAAGCACTGAAATCCATCTCATCAATCACCATTCAAATTCTTATTTGCAAATAACGTTCAAAGATATATTTTTAATCTTGTCTAGTACTCTAATTAAATTTATCACTGAATTTCATTATCTTCATGTTTGATTTTAGAAATATTGTCTCTTTCACGTGCTGTTGTCATTAGTTCTTTCTTCTCACGTTGAATACAACAATTGCAAAAGGAACATAAATACCGCTAAGAAATCAGTCTCATAAGTGAGATTTGCATGTACTCCGCATAATTAGTACCCAAGTAAAGATCACTCGAGAGAAAGTATTTCCATTATACTTACTGATGAACTTTTGTATATTGAGTAGAAGATCATACTTCGATGATTGAAAAAATGTTCACACATATTTTCAGCATTTACTTCGGAAAAATCAGATTGAAAATAAGAAATTGTTCGAATCAATAAAATTATAATTTAATGGCTGCCTGCAGTGCTAAACAACTGTTGGCAAATTGATAGAATTTTCAAATTTAGTATAGTTTCGAAAATTATTTGATCTGAACGATAGATTGTTATCGGTTTAATTATTTACACAAAAGCATAATCGTGACTTTGATTTTCGTACTTTTTGACATTATCGAACAGTTTTCTGAATTCACCTAGAAAAGATGAGGTTTCATTGTGTTGAATTTACTCTATATTCATATGGAGATATTTAGAAAATACATTAGAAAACTTTTTAACATCTCCTCAGAACCCAATGTATCTCTATATTCTTCAATCTATCAAAATTCATACTTCATTAAATTATGTTCAATGAGCTTTTCTCAGAATGAGAGCCAGTTTTAAGGTCCGTTCTTAATTTTCCAATGAACCGAAACGATGGTCGATTTTTTCCCTAACTCTGAATTTTTCGAAAATTTTCGGTCTTGTTTTTATCGACGTCTCCAAACACTTCGTTTCAACATTGTATGTCCGACTTGGCTGTAAACTGTGATTATTTCAAACGATTATAGAACTCAATTTCATGACTGTAATACTAGAGTGTAATTGTTTTGGGGAATTCGAACTTTTAGTGTTCTGTTCTGCATTTTTCCTCCAATGATGAAAGGAGAAAATATTAAAAAATACCGATGTGTAGTACTCTTTTGGGCTATCAACCCGTAATAAAACTAACAAACAGGAATCTTGCTAGTAGGAGCAGTAGTTTATATAAAGTGGCCATTTGTTTTGCAAATCACTGTATACATATCTATTTTCCACTATGCCATTATGTATGGATGTCTATGCATTTTAAAAATCTTTTTTTTCACAACACTATTTCTCGATTATTAATCATCTGAGAACATGTCTCTCTCGATCATAGGTTCAGAGAGAACAGCCCGGAAGTGGCTTGGTTGAGATCGGGCCTAACTCAGTACCAGTCAGATCCCAAGATCTAACTTACTTGAGGTATTAAGAATAGAAATAATCAAATGGAAACAACTTGAAAAGATGTTGTAAGATGCTTTTACACAAAAAGTGAAAAATATACTCCGTATAATAGGTTCGAACCATGCTTTGAGAATTGGTCGCAGGCACAGTGCTCTTGCTGCGTAAAATGTGTCCCGACCAAAATTTATCGTCGAGCTTAAATGTATCGTATATTGTGCCACAAATCACGACACATCTCATGCGTGATTCATCAAGGGAAGTGCCGTCTATGTCATGATGAACCGTTGTCCTTTCCCTCCAACTTATGAATATTTCCAACGTCAACAGTCAAAAGAATCCAGCATGAAGTCTTAAAATGTCCTCATAATTTATAGTGTCTGTCATGTATTTATTTATTTCTCTTCTCGAAGAATATGTATTGTGATTCGGTAGTAATTATAAGCGTTAAAATTCGGCTGGAGCTAGAGTGAATATAAGAAGAATACTTGAAAGTTAGAATCGTCATTGGAATGCTTTTTTGTCATTTCAAAGAAATAGCCAGCAATTGTTTTCTCATTAGATTCTAATCAATGTTGTTAAACAGATCGAAGACTTCGTAAGTCGAATTTCAAAAACTACTTTTCATATTCGTTTAATTTTTTCTTTCATTGACTTTTTACAGTAATGCTGGACTCTACAACGTTTCCTTAAATACCATCGACAATGATTGTTGAATACAGTGACCATGAAACGTTGGATCCTCGTCACCACATGAATACGGTCCACACCATATATGATTGTCATCCATTTAAGCTGAGATCACAAGAAAATTCACTTATAACCTAAAACTTATGACTCGTAGGAAAACTTCAAATTTTAATTTTCTCAAGAAAAAGTAGCACGAATGTTTTTGAACGTTTTTCTACTATAAGCATCATAGTTTACTGTCTTTGTCAAACGTCATCTTTATCTTTCAGCTTCAAAAGGATGAGAGTGACTGTCAAATGAAGTGTTTTCAACGAAAAGATGATTTAAAATATTTCTCTTTGAAATTACTCTTGAAGAGACGAAAGTTTCACGTATACCTATAGTAATTTAAAAGTGACTCCAAATTTTAATTTCTATCGCGACACACTTTTGATCTGTTTTTGAAGCGATTTCATCATTGTTCACATAGTAATATCATAGAATTTGTACTGGTAGTTATTCTGGTTGAATAGCTTTTCGTCGCAGGCTAGAATTTACTTTTATGCACAGAATCCAATCGATTTTTATTCGCAGCTCCACAAGAGAGTAATGTAGTGTTCCTGATAGGCGAACCTAGTTCTTACTTCAGAGTTTATCTAATCATTTTCAGATCGTTTTCTCTAGCCTTGGATAATGGCATCAGATTTGAAGGACACTATTCGTATTCATATATCGCATAATGGTAAAAATTTAATCATGGTTTCTCATTCGAAAGACTTTTTGCGTCTACCATTAGTGAAGCATAAATTGAAACAGTGTAGCTTACCATTAAAAATGTATTCAGATCCAAATCGGGCTATAAGAAAAATAAAACAGCCACATTTTGAAAAGCTATTTTTGCTAACGTGTCGTTCTGCAAGCAAGTCTACTGTGAGCCACTACATATCCTACGAATTACCAAAAGTTGATGCCACTTACACAATTGACGAAGAAAATAAAAATGATGACGATATCGACAATGTTTTTGATGACATAAATGAGAACTTATTGGCAACAGGAGGCTGTAATTCCGTTTCATCATCAATGGAATCTTTACGATCAGAAACTGGTGCAATTACGATTCGTACGTGCCATCCGGATTCATTTAGTGAAGAAAATTTTCTTTTTCTTTGGCATCAACTCATGATCAATGTAATTCTGAGTTTGGTTCGTCCATCAGAGGAGGAAATTGATGGAACACTGAAGAAATTTACTGAATCATATTCTCATGATGTAACAGCAAAACGCGAATTTATTCAATTCTGTGAGCAATATTCCCCAGATCATGCTATCAGGTGGTTCTCAAAATCTACGATCATCTATCGTTTTCTTAATAATGCTTTGCGCACTGGAAACTTTGATGTTATATTCGATTTTCGTTACTATCTAGTTGATCTTTATCACCAATTGGCAAAATTGCATAGAGATCAAAGCGTAGTTTTAAGCACCTATAAAGCTGTGTCCCATTATTTTCATGAACCAGAGTTGATTAAATTAAATGATTTAATTAGAAATATCGGTGGTTTTGTCTCATTTAGCTCGTTTCTTTCCACAACAATATTGCAGCATGGTCGCTACCTAGATACTAAAAATGATATATTGGTTGAAATTATTAATATGGATGTAGGAAACGAGGCTGCCAGGCCGTTTGCTAATATATGCCGCCAATCAAATACTTTTGATAATCGTGAAATCCTATTCGCGTTGGAGACGCCATTTCTTGTTAAATCCGTCGAACGAGAAGAATCAAGCTATTCCTCAGTCAAACTTCAATTGATGACAAAAGAAGAATTGAAGAAAACTCTTGCTGAAATCACTCGACCATTTATTGGCACACTTTGTGACCCACAGCGCATGTTAGCTCTTGGCAGAGAACTTGAAAGAAATGGAAACATTCAAATGGCTTTAGCTTACTACAAAAGATTATTCAAAATAGTCTTGTCAAAGAATGAAAGTCATATTATTTCTATGTACGAACAATTGGATCAACTTTACAAGGAATGTAAGTTTGACATCATTCACATGACTCGAAAAATACAGCAAAACCGAGTTATTCCCTTAACAGAAACCACGTTTTTCTTAGATAACATGTTATAATATTGCATGTGCAAGTAATTTGTTTTTTTGTTTAGTTGATCCGAGTAATAAATTAGGTCAGCGATTCAGTAACTTTATTCGACCAGTGGAGACAATCGATTATTATTCACAAGAAATCAGTGACCTAATTAGTACTTAAAAAATTGAGTCTCGCAACACCATACAACCAATCCGTTTCATATTTTCTTTACGGACCGGCTTATCTTTAGCCAACAGATGCTTGCTGCTTTTAATTAATTGTTTGTCACTAACATATACCTTCTTAATATAACAAGAGATAATATTTTAATAAAATGAGATATTTCTTAACATACTTCACTCAAAGCTATCATCCAACTTGAAAGTTGTTTCATGTACGAGACATCTACACTGAAAAAACACGCTAAAAGTCTTTTATTCAATATGTTAATGAACATTAGGGTATTTGAAAATTAAAAACATTTATGGCTAATAAAAAAGGGTTTCTTGTTCTTCTCTTTGACGAACATTGTTTCTTGATTTTCGAAATTCTTAGAAAGGGTTTAGAAGAGGATTCAGATGTGGGTGTTGGTAGAGTGGGAGTGGAAGTTGGGATGGGAGTGTGACTGTATTTCTTCTGTTAACCGTCAGGCTAACAAACACAGCCATATCTACACAGCAACAGTTACACCCTTTCTTCTGAAATGCCGTTTAACTCAGTTCTTGAGTTCAATCACTACTAGTGCATCTCTATTTTCAATCAACAGGTAAACTTTATGTGATAAGATATTTTCATACCTGTAAATACTCATTTATGCTGATGTTGTCGTGTACAATAAATAAAAACAAAATATACGGAATCCTTTTTTCTTCAATATTCAATATTCAATACTTGTCAATGGAAAATAGAAAATGAAATTCCTCAATCAGCTTTTTTTCATGTGACAAATAAAGAATGAACATCAATCAAATAAAAAATATGAACATTTCAAAAGAATGACTTTTTAATTCGTCAATACAAATAAAATGAAGTATTTTATTTTTAATAAACAATTCGAATTACTGCACGATATCGTTCAGAAAGATTAATCTTGACGAAAGATAAAACGATTTGGTACAATTCAAACAAAGGTTTAAAAAAATCAGTATTTATTTCCTCGAAATTGGAAACGATACCAAATTTTTCTTCTTCACATCAGAAAAAAGAGTCGTTTCTCCGAGATATATGTGATCACTGGTCGGGCTTGAAAATTTAATAAGAAGCAAAAACGAAGTCACAAACTAATCCTTGGTATGAATCTGTGTGTATCATACTTTTTATTCAAAAAAAATTCTGAATGTTCTCAATAAAATCTTAAGCGAAAACTGCAGCAATGCTTAAGACATCCTCATTTATGTAATAGGTGTAAAAAATAAAATAATTAACACATTCTATCTTTTTCTATGTTTGCTAACATCAATTTTTCTACGGCCCCACTTTTACACTATTTATGCATACATATATATGGATGACAAGAAGAGAATGAAGAAAGACCCAACAGTATTAAAGAAGAAAGAGAATGTGAGAGAGAGAGAATCAGACAGAGATACACGGAGAGGGGTATAAATGAAAAGGCATTAACAGTGTCGAATGATGTTTCATGGACGTGTCACTGGCATAATAATGTAAAAATCTGTTTAATTATTTTTCTGAAACAAAAAAACAGTTTTCCATTGATTAAATCCTATGAAGATCTCTATACATACTACTAGGATCCTAAATCATAGGTTAAGTGATATTGGAAAAAATTTATTCCTATTCATTTTTAGTTATGTGTAATATTTGAATGTCAGATGCAAAATCTACCATATTTCTGAATGAGGGAGCATTCTAAAGTTGTGATTTATGCAACTTCTTACCAGATTTAAATTTTCATTCTTCTTCAGTTCTTTTTGTCGGGATTTCATAGTCTCAAATAGTATATATCTACCAAGTACGTTTCTGTACCCGAAATTGTCTTTAAACATTAGTCATATCGCATTTAAATAGTCGGGAAATAGAAAGTTGGGGTGAGGGAACAATATTGGTGAGGTGCTCATGAATTGCAAGTGTATTTGTTTGCTTCGGTGTATAGTGTGACAAATATAACAGGCTAGTAATCGACACAAGATTTCTGACTGACCAACAAATAAAACTTACACTAGAAATCACACCCACACACCTACCACTACACCGTTATTTGTCGTTATATTAGCAATCATTCTTAAGCATTTATTAAGTTGAAATAACGAAACAAAATGTAGTCAAACTAGCTTTCATTCGTATCTAGAGAAAAATTCTTATTACAAACAGAAAATATGTTTTTTTTTCGTTTGATGTTGGAATAGTTGAGTCAATTCTATTAATGCTTTTTTTTTGGCTATTTAATTTTCATAGCTGCGCCAAAGAAAAGTAAAAAGTCTGATGAATTGATTCTAGATGTTGTCAATCTGAAAATATTTGTAAATTTAAAGATATTTGAAAATTCTATATCAAACCTACAAATTAATTCAACACTGTGAACATTAAATTTTCTACTTACACTGTTGTTTCTTATAAACAAAATATCAGAAGAAATATTGAAAGAGAACTTTTTATTATATGAATGCAGAAAAACCGAATTTGAAAAGTGTAATGATTAATTTGATCGTAGTTAAGTTTCACGATACGAAATTGGGTACGAACCACAACTATCTAGTTTCAAAACATACGACCTATTATAGTAAGGAATATCATTTTGGCAAATTTTATAGTATATATCGTCTTCTACACAATTTTTAAGTTTTAGCGCATTCGATATCTTTTTGAACTTCTGAATAATACATCTGTGGGAATACTTATTGACGATTTATTGAACGTAATTAAGATTATGAAAGAATGAAAGACTTCTATGTGAATGGCTATTTTAAAGTTAATAAATTTAAAGACTTGTGTCGAATTCGTATTTCAAATATTTAATAAAAGTTTGAAATAATATTCTATTTCGATCTTGAAAAACAAAAGAAATTAGATGGTGCTTAACGAAAATTTTCTTACTAACATGATCATTGATATTACAAGGAGCCACAATATAGCTATAGTCTGCGGTTCAATCCAATGTAGTCGTATGTATATATATATATATACTATATATGTGCCGTTATCTCACTATTTTATGTTCAAATAACTATCTCAAGTTTTCTAGCCGTATGCAGTGCATTTACATATCGTGCTGTCATCGTAAACAGCTGTATACAGACTGTCTTTTTTGATCCCAGTAATTGATGGTTAAATAGGACGCTGGTTTAGAGATGTGCTTCGTATTATGGTCGTTGGGGATTATCTTAAGAATTGTGAATGACCGTTAGAACACCATAATATTTGACGTGGAAAAGTGACCCTTTCATTATGGCATTTAGGTACACGCATATGATCCCCAGATGACTGATCCGACCGGCGGACACCACTGGATCCTATCGAATTCGATCGAATACGCTGGAAGTTGTCAGAATCCTATTGAACAATTTTGACCTGAGATGGTAATTATAACATGAATATACGACCTCATATTCGGTGCCGTATCACTATATCCAATGTCACGAGTGCATAATGTCTTTTTACACACTATTTTAGACAGTTGACAGTCGTATTCGATGCAGTTACGGTGAAAATACTCATCATCGTATCGATTTTTCTAGATGGCTACATTGAATCATCCTATAAGTGTATAATATGATTTGATACCCTTGTCAGATAATACAATTTGTACGTGGCCGTTCACATTGAAATATGATAGAGTTACGAGGCCATATTTTTCTATACGAACAGGAGTAATATCACAACCGTAGATGTGCTAGCGTACAAAAACATTGCAGCATCTTCACAGTCATCTTACGATGATGACGCTGTACAGTTTACAAGCGTATTATTGACCGTGTTTAAGCGATACAGTGTGCCCTATAACTGTGGTTTATGGTAAAATCACAATGATCAGTATTCGTAGCTACTATTGGACAAAACTCTAGTTGACAATTCTTCCCGAGAGAATTATTTCAATATCGAATTCAATTGGGGAGATTCACAGAAGAATCCGATCGAATTCTATAGGGTTTTTATAAAATCGACGAAATCCTATCAGAATTCGGAAGGTGAGTGACGCTCGGACCTATACTGTTGGATACTATGGAGTTCTACAGTGGAAATTGGACGAAATTTCACGTCAGCCTTCACTGACTTCTGGCAGTGTCATCAGGTATTAATTAGTATTCAATCGATAAAATAGAGTTCAACCATTGGATATGTTTGTAGTAACATGTAGCCGAATCAAACTGTATTATGTCGGTTGATTGACTTCGATAAGATCCGATCGGATGCATCACAGCATTGGGTTAATTAATTGAATAAAAGCATTCATGTGATATTTATTTGTACAAACATTTTGTGTACAACTAGCAATATGTAGATTGTTATTATTATTTGAATTCGATACTGATGAATGATGATAATAGTCATGATAAAATATATCAATTTTTTCATGTGATCATTTATCTATTTGAAAACTCTATGTCTAAGTGATTCTCGGCAAAAGATATTAGATTTTCATATAGTTAACCCAACTTATATATTTGTGATTTTAATATTTTTTATGCGTCCGAAATCTCTACATAGAAAGAAAATCAGTAAGCCAACTCCAGAATCTTGATTAATTCCTATGGATAGTGAAGAACTTAGATAAAATCTTAAAAAATTGAAAAGCAACATCTTACTATGTTGATCAACCGTCCATACTGTGCTATGTTCAACTAGTGGCAAAGAATAATCTTTGTCGAATCTATGATCACATTTCAACTTTTTTCAACGACAATGAGTTGTTTATCTGACTATTTTTCAGATCTCCGTAGGAAATCCTCTTGTGAAATACTTTTCTACAATATGATTGCAATGATTCAACAATGTCCGTCACAAAATAATTGACTAACAACATCCAAACCTAACGTATACATTTATTTGGAGAATAAAGTAGAAAGGATATTTAAAAAGAATATGACTTTACTTTTTGTTGTGATCGAGCAGTATTTTCGGCGAGTAGCGACCTCTAGTGAATGAATTATTTGATAGGAGTATGATTATATTACAATGTGTTCTACTATGCTGTCCTACCAGCATCCTTCGTTTGTTTTTGTTTGCTACTGCTACTACGGTGGCATGTGGTGCATGGCATTGATTATATTGACAATGAAAGCTGATCGAAGACTACATAAATCATGTGTTTTCTTCTTTCATTTGCAGATTACTGTTGAATTGATTAACAGTACAACCTTCGATGCAACCACCTACACGTTTAAAATCATCGACACTCGATCGATCTTTACAGAAAACAAAAGGAGATGTAATCAGTAGAAAAAAATCTCTTAATAAAGACAGATGCCTGTTACTGTATTTTAGGCAAATTTGAGTACGTTTGCACTATTGTTTTCTGAAATGGTACAATATTCACAGAATCGTGTCGATAATATACATGATCTTCAAAACAGGTAGAAATTTTTGTTTTCTTTCGCTTTAATTTTAAGTATGAAATTATCTGAGTAGATTATCGGATTTTGGCAAACATGTAGGAATTCGTGTTCTTGATTTATTTTTCTTACGTGTCGGTAAAGATAAACGTGAAGTACGTTTAACTCCAATGCTTGTATTTATTCAAAAAGTGTTCTGGAAAGTAAGTGAACATTTCGACTACGAAAGGTTTACATTTTTTTATTAACTAATAATTTCTAGTTTTTATTCAACCGTGAAGCTGACAATCTTGAACAACATGCACAAGAAATCAATATTTGTATGTATTGTCAAATAGTGAGGTCGTTTTAGATATTGATCATCTCTTCTTGGTTTTCTTCAATCTAGATTATCTCATTGAACGTGAATGTCTGGTTAACAAATTTATTTCTGTTCCTAATGATAAAAGTAAAAGAATAATGGTTAATGAGGAATATTTTTAATCAGGATCAATTTCTTTTCTATGAAGGTAATTTAAACTGTGCATCATTCGTCGCCGGTATTGTTGAAGGTGTCCTTTGTTCGAGTGGTTTTACATGTAAAGTTCTCACTCATCAAGGACCTCGTGGGACAACTTATGTAATTAATTTTGCTAAATCAGTTATGGAACGTGAAAGTCGACTTGATAGTAAATGATTAGAAATCGATCAAATTGAATTACAATATTCGTTCTTCATTTTAAAAGATTATATTTAAATTTGTGCATTGATTGTTTTTCTTGTGTTTTTCTAGATGCATACTAAAAGGTAGATATGAAAATAAGAGATTAATTTATGGCAACAACAATGTTAACTTCAACTCCTACTAAAGAAAAGAAAAAGAATTCATCCAACAAGCAAAATCGATCAAATGTTGCTGGTACACTTAAAGTGAGAACACATTCAAAAACTGTTTCTGTTTTTTTTTCCTACGATTGCCTATTTTGTTTTTAGCGTAATCCAAAATATGAATTGAAAAAGGATGAACTTATTCAATTATTGGCACGTTTTGAAGCTGAACTTCAAGCTAAAGATGTTGCACTAGCAGCATTAAAGGTACAATAAGGGCGTTGTCTCCAACATAGATATAATAAACACATTCAAAAATATGCATAAAATTTTCTTTATCATGATCAGCACTAATCCCAATATTCGTATTTTAATCTAAACGAAAAGGTTTGCAATAAATCGCGAGTTTTGAGTGTGATTGTGCACGTCTTCTGAAATTTTCATCAAGAGAAATTAAATCCATATGACCTTGAATGGATTTCATACATGCCACGTGACTATGAGTAGTCTTCACTGAAGACATACATGTCATTCAAAAATAGAATTCAAACCGTCTCTATTTCTCACATGTAGTCTTTCATGTTTAAATACGAAGTTAATAGAAAGGTCTTGAATTTATAATTATTAACATATGTTTGAACATGACTTTTATCAGTATGTATTTTATATATGCTACTATGAGAATCGTAGAGTTCTTTTTACATCAAATGGTGATACTTAAAATCATATTTCAGAAGGTAATCTCATTGATTGCCAAAGTTGTTGTTTCGATACAAACACCATACTTTCGAACAGTATAGTAATCAATTGATATTTTAATGAAGTACCTTGTGTATCTTAAGACATTTCTCATCCTCTACTCATTGAAGTAAACAATAACGCGATCATTTCAAGTTTATTTAAAAAGCAAAACAGTTACACTGCGTTCCATGATACTTCTTGGGAAATTGTGCATCGTTTTGATTGTCTTTAAAGATACTTTATGAACTTTACCTTTCAAAGTGAAAACTCACAAGTATCGCCCTTCGGATTTAAAGTAAATATTGGATTAAGTCTGATCGAAAACAGAGTAATATACGTATCGAATGCAATCATGCATCTCAGTGAAAGGTCTAGATTGGATAATACTAGAAATGCTCATGTCAACAATATTTCCTTTTCTTCAACTATTTCGAATATTGTCTTCAAATAAAAGCTTTTCGTGTTTCTATGCAAATAGTAATATACATATTTTCATATTCTAGTCAGAAAAAGTGAAAACACTTCTATCAAATGCAAGATTCGGTCGTCTTAGCTACCAGACTGATCCTTATGTTGCGTTACTTCGTGATAGTGAACATATTAAAGAAGACGTACTCAACGAGCAAATACCTATGAAAAATGCATACGAAACACAACTTGTACAACTCGAAGAACTTATTGTTCAACAGAGAAAACAAGTACATACGCTAAAATTTGCACTTGATGATTCACAACACAGATTTACAATGGTAATATTGACAGAGAAACATGTATCCATGCATATGAACGAATTGTTTTTTTTTCTTCTTTTAGTTGACTCAAGAACTGGAAAAAGAAAAAAAGGAGAAAATTCGATTGCAAACATTTCAAAATCAATTACTTATAGCTCAAGAAGAAAAATTTCAATTGCACAACGAAGTAATTATTTCGAAAAAGAGAAATGAAAACTTTTATGTAAAACTATTAGCTCAAACATTGATTCTTATTTCGACTTTCGGTAAAATAATCTTCAAAGAAGATGTTCATACTAGAGTATAGAAAATTTCATTAAATAAGATATCATATGATAATAACATCTGAATTACGTGAATGAGTAATCGTTGACGAGAGCATTTTCACTATCACTATAGAATGATTTTGCGAAAAGCAATGATTACTACAGTCGTAAAAAAAGAAATATCAATTTTAAACTCTAGAAAAATAAATAAAGACAATTAGACGAATGAATATTTTTCGATTGTGATATTATCGATAATAAGAACTAGTTCATATAATAAGATAATAATCATGCTTTTTGTTGAATTCTTATTACTCATGAGTCTGATATAACGAATGATTTGGTAATAGTCATTTACGAAGCTTCTGTTACTTTAATATCTTATTTTGATTCATTTTAAAAATTGATTAGATGAATCAATAGAAAATTCTTGATTCACTGATTGAAAGTGTTTCCTTCTCCTGCCATGTTGATTATGCACGTAGTAGCATTTCGAAAGAATAAAAATAGCCTTGTCATTTAATGCAAAAACTTTGACTTCCGTAACTTATTATTGAAAGGAAATAGGTCATAATATTAGTGTCATTAATTTTATATCACATAATATTGTCATCAAATGAATGAATGAAGATGAAGGAAGTTCAATTGTATTTGTCTTGTCGGCGACATCGAAAAAAAACCAAGAAAGGGGTTTCCTAATTCGTACTTTCAAGCTACTAATATGTCATCGACCGACAATAGTTTTATTTCGGTTAGGAATTGCAGAAAATTTGAGGACGTGGGATATAGATCTAAATATGATGTCAGTAGAAGAGGCCTGAAAATTTTGAAAAAAAAACGAAATACATTGTAATAAACAAGATATTATTGATGGTGTGTTCTTTTAGCTCGAAACTGTTAAATTGCAAAACAAAGAATTAGAACAGCAATTAGCTCAAGTAATGAAATTACTTGAAAATGAACATGAACGGCATAAAAAATTTGTTGTACTTCTTCTACATGAACGTAAACTTGAAAATGAACATTATCAAGAAGAAATTAAACAATTATCAAATAATCGTAACAAGTAAATAAAAAGAAACAAGCAGCGCACAACACTTGGTTTCAAAACTAATCGATATAATATTGATTTTTATTCATTTAGTGATGATACGAAACGTGAAGCGAGATTCAAAGATTTAGAAATCGAAAATGAACGTAATAAACAAGTTCTAACAGCACGTATTCAACAGTTACAAAGTGAAATTGATTCATTAGTCAACGAAAAAAAACAACAGTCGACGACAAATAGTAATATGATCTGATTTTTCATTTACAAAAAAGTTTTTATCCTTACCTGTAAATATTCAGATGTTACAACATTGGATGGAGATTCGACTGAAACAATTTCCAAGATTCAATCTAAACCACGTCCATTACCATCGACAGTTCCTCAAATACCGCTTCCCGCTAATGATATACCAGCATCACCGCCTATTTCAGAAAAACCATTTGTATCAACGACAGCAACAGGAGGCATTCGACGTCCAACTATTATTCCAGCACCGTTGTCATCGTCAACAAAAAATGCGAATAATCCAGTAAAGAAAGCTGGAATTACTCCTCTACCAGTCATATCACATAATCAACCAGCATCATCAATGACAAATTCAACATCATCCATTTCGGAATCATCTCTATCACCCGTACCTGCTGCTGCTAAACGTAATATAATACCTACTCGTACAGTTGCCAATATTCCTCAATCTCCAATGAACTCTAATCCTCGTTCATCACCCAGCAATAGTCAAACGTCAACACCATCTGTTTCTACTGGTTCATCGACTACAATGAACAATGTTTCACGTATTGGTGGTATACCTCGTTTGACAAAAAATCCACATCAAATAGTTAAACCGACTACAACAGCTGGCCCAACGAAACGATCTGGTCAGGTAAACTAGTGTTCATTTTACTCCGCTATTACACAAGGGGGGAACAAAAGTAAGCATGCACCGAATCTGAACTATTTGAGTTGATTCATAAAACGGATTTGAAGCCATGTGGTTTGAAATGGTCAAACTCCATTCTAGAATCAAATACCGTTGAATACGTCAAGTTTAGACTTTTATTTTGGATTACATCATATTCATAGCAATTGTACATTGTAACGAAAGTTCTCATGACTATCAATTAGATTTACGTAGTGAAGTTAACATTAGAAGACAAACAGTCTATGCAGCAATACTGAATATTCGATCTGACATGTTTAATAATTTGAAGAACTAAAGTACCAAAAACTTGAGTGACTTATATGAAAGGCTAAGCGACTGTTTTCTTTGCCTCTGTTGTCAAAACTAATATTTACAAGACATATTTTGTATACATTGACTGAATCAATACTCGTCGAATGCTCCATTTTTAGTAAAGTTTTGACTAAAGCCGAGCATTTACTCCAACCTTGCTAAAATAATACAGTTGAAAGTTCGATTCGAAATTGCATTGCATCCAGATGTTGTGACATGATGTTCTTCGCTTATTGATTAATCAATGCTGCAGAGTAGACTCTAATCTTATCGCATTTATTCAACTTGTAAAAACTGATAAAAGTCTTTTCATCTAGCAAAAGTTTAACATATGAGAATTTTCATTATTGCTTCCGTATATCCGACTAGTCCTTTGTTTATACCGTTGAAAAAGTTTGAACATGTAGTAGAAAGAATCTTTGGTCTTTGTATAGATATTTGTCCGACAGAGAGCTAGATTCTCTTACTTTCTCTGTCGTCATTTCTCATGAGAAGAAGAGGTTGCAATGTATCTCACGTCTTTTGAAACATAAATTTGTTTGAACGGTTATCGAATAGTGAATAGCTGTTTGGCTTCGATGCATGTCTACACGAGAAAAACAACAACTAAAAATGATTCAACATATACCTTCGTGTTGTTATTTTTGTTTTGTACCCTGATTTCGCAATGTAAAGAATTGAAAGAATGGTTGAAATTAAAAAAATAAGCCTTGTGGTTCTAAAATCTATTCTCTCCATCTTGTAGACAAGTTTTTCATCAGAACACAAAATTGATGATCTGCGAACTTTGTTAGAAACGATTCATACAGGTAATCTATCGATTCTATTGCAGATTTTCAATCACCCTACGTCTATCAATGCTTTTAATGTTTGTGTGAATATTTTTCACGAAGCTTCTACTTCTTTTTCTTCTTCTTTTGCTTGATACATATCTATGTATCTGTATGTGTGTGTGTGTATATATACTAATAATGCTAATCTTATTTGCTTGGCTCAGTATATTTCTATTGAATTGTAGTCATTTGTTTTTGCAATCATTTATATTTAGTTGTTGAAAATCGTTTAACTTCTCCAGCCGATGTTGTCGATTCACCAACGTACACAGACAAAAGCGATTTAAACTCAACAATATCGTCGTCATCCTCATCATCATCGTCTTCGTCATCATCATCATCATCATCATCATCATCTTCCAATTCTGATATGATTCTGTTCAGAGCTGCTGAAAGTGGAGATACAGGTATCGAATTCATAGGCATTCAAGTTTCAACGATAGAAATCGATTCATGTTTTTTTCTCCATTTAGAGCAATTAGTAAAATTTCTTAAACTTGGATCTAATCCAAATAGTCAAATGTCCAATGGAAATACATGTCTTCATCTCTGTGCAACGAATGGACATATTGAGTAAAACTGCTTTCAGATGAATTTCAACAATGGATATCATCATATCTGATTTAGATGTATTCGTCATTTAATTAAAGTTGGTGCTAATCCATTACTTGAAAATAATCTTGGTTTAACACCATTGAATAATTTATCTAAACTAAAAGAAACAATTCAACTCGAATGTCTACAAGTATTCGTTGAACTTGGTGAAATAGTGGTAAATGGTTTTTATTTATTATGAGCATTAAAGAGTCTTTTTGTGTTTCTCTCTGTATATGTTAGCCGTCTATTGATTTATTATTCGATGCGATTGAACATAATCATACAAATACTTACGATTATTTACTGTCGATTTTACATGGAGAATTGAAAACGAATCCTTCGTACGGTTCTCGTTTATTGCGAACGGCATTACGATCGCCTAATACTGTAATGATTTCATCTTCTTGTAATCAATTGATTTAACGTGCATCTTTTTGTTTCAGCATTTTCTTGAACGTCTCTTTGCTATAATACATAAGCAAGATTTCATTGAATTTATTAATCCTAATACATTTATTTCGAATGAATGTCTTGCTGTTTTATCATCATTAGATGGTGACGAAAGTTTGTATATCAATTTGAATAGATACACCAAAAAAAAAGATAAAGAGCAAATACAAATAATTGTTTGTTTCTTATTTAATAGGTAACGCCAAACCAATTAATTTACTTGTTCGTATCGTTTCATGTAATGGTGAACATCGATATTCATATACTATTGGTAGAATATCGATAACAACAGATCTATCTTGGCTTGAACTTGAACGAGCATGTGTAAAAATATTCATGGATCATATTACACAAATTGATTCACCATTTGATTATGTTAAATCGTCTATGGGATGCACAGCAAATCATATTGATACAATCACACTCGGTAAGTTACGGAATAAAATTAAAGAAGCTGTTAGATAGATCAATGTTAGATACACATGTAGAAAACTATACAATGACTATTGTTAATCATGAGACATTCGATTTACGTATCATTGTACGTATAGATATTCTTCGTGTAGGGACTCGTCAAGAAGTAGTTCATATATGAGAATTCAATGTTTTGTGTAGTATATAATTGTTGATTTTACATCAGAAATTATTGATTGACTATATGAATAGGTTTAAGAAAATGGCACTATCAAGATAGTCCTGATCATGAATCACCTTTACCATATACAGTTGCACATGAACAAGATACTATTATGATTCATCTTAAAGGAATTCATATCAATGCAACGGATTCCTTGGCATACAATTACTTCATTCCGAGTCAAAATTTGAAAAATTTTATTCGTTATGTAAGTTTCAACCGTTAATACTTGAGTGTTCATGCATGAAAAGGTTTGGTTTTGTTTGATTCTGTTATTTTAGATCGAACAGAATCCTTTTGTTGGAGTTTATGGTGCTGCACATTTACAAAAGAAATCATTATTCGAAGATCTTATGAGATATTTAGAGAGACCGATGGCATTTTCGACTACTCCAAAATTTCAAGTCATCAGATTTGAATTCGAAAGTGTGACAAGTTTAGATGATTGCATTGATGAATTAGTCGAACAAAGTATTGGTCAATAGATTTATATCTACATTTGTCTTCAACTATTATCAAAATTTAGATTTTTTTCGTACAAATGAATCGTCAAACGAACAACAATCATCTACTAAATATTTACTCTATTTTGCTAATATACAAAATAGTGTTGGTACTGAAATGCTTCATCTATTACTTAATGGTGAATCGGTCTCAAATAATTGTCAAAAAATATCCTATGCGAACGAAGAAGATTCAAGTAATGAAATATGAATTTTATTTTGGTTGAAACGAAACTTTTCTTTTTGTTCATTAGATTCGGCAACGTCTTATTATTTTCCGTCCATCTTTCATATATTTATTACAATGAGTAAACGTACATGGTCTACCGAAAATGAAGTGTATAAGAAATTTAAATGGATCCCATTTAAAATCGATAGTGTACCGTGGAACGGTCTACTTAAACGGCAACTATGGAGACGCATGATCGATATGTAAGCATGAATTTTATTTTTTACTTTTTATTCAATATCAATTATTTACAGAAATATTCGTGAAAATCGTTCAGTTAATATGGAATTAATTAAAACTTTACAATGGGTAACAAATGTTTGGCAGCGTTATAATGAATGTTTACAAAAATTAAGTCTTCAAGATGCATTACTTGGACCTGGATTATTTTTCGATTGTCCCATGGAACGTGAAGCTATTTTCGAGTAATAATTAGAATTGTTTTTATTAACAAAAAATGCTAAGTGAAAATCGTTTTTCTTTCTTCTCTTGTCGTCTATTACTGTTAGTTGGTTGCAAACCAAATGGAATACAATAGTAGCACCGCTTGTCCGTGAACTTTCAATGAACAAATGTGCTCAACCAAAACCCAAGGGATCAATGTCAGCGACGGCAGCTGCAGTCGCCATTGCTTCATCATTACGTGCTAATAGTCTTGAGATTAGTACACCTTATGAGTCAGTAGCGTGTACAGCTTTGTATGTTTTATTACATCGAGCGGTTTCACGTGATTGCCCATTGACAGGACAAGGTGAAGTGTTTGTTTTTCTTTTGTGCTCATGAACTAATCGATTTATGATGTGACTATATTTCGATCTAGAACGAGAACAATACTTACTGAATTTTGTTGGTAGTCGTTTGGAAGGTGGTGGTTCATCTTCGATGATCTCCTCGGCAGCATCGAGTCGTGCTAGTACTCCTCAACCATCCAATTATTGTGACTTTGTATCTATACAACTCGAGTGAAAATGATGATGATGATGATAATTTTGTTTACTGATGATATTGTGATTTAGTTTACTTTTTGCTTGGTCGTGTTTTTCTTTGGTGGATTGGTAATCACTTAATGTTTTTTTTTCTTCTCACCATAATGTCAGGTGTAACTGGTTTTATTTTAAGAATCAGCTCTTCTTTTTTCTTCTTCTTTCATTTGTACAATCGTATTTTTTGGTCCAATTTTTCTTTCTGCTTCCATTTAATAGTTATACTTCTCTCCGCACAGACACAGCTTTTGTTTGTAGGTGTCTTTTTTGTCTTCGTATAAATTTGTCGTGATAAATATTCACTTTTGAAAAATACATCTTCTTTTTTGTTCTTTCTTTTGTGTTGCACACAATATATACTAATATAGTGGAAAGAAACGATGCTATGCAACAACAACTATTTTTCAGCTTCTTAATTACCGCTTTGATAATGCACGATGTATGTATAGAGAACTTTTCTTTTTCAAGCGATAAGGAAAATAAATATGCACTAATGTTTGTATTAAAATAAAGTACATATTCACAATAATCTATTCTATATTTCTTATTAATTCATGCAAGAGACCATTTAAAAGGGGCACCTATCTTTGGTCGAAAGTAAAAATGTCGAATGGACAAATGTCGAAAGTAGAGGCGCCACATAAGATGTGGGTGATGTGGTACGTGGCGCCTCTAGTTTCGACATTTGTCCATTCGACATTTTTACTTTCGGCCAAAGTTTAGTAGACCATTTAAAAGAGGCTGTTTGCTTTTTTCAGTAGTATGATAATTGTGTTCTTTGAATTTTTTTTCTATTCGTACTATTATTTCGTATTAGGCTAGTAGTATCCGATGAATATCCATTGACCTCGCATCAATATGCAAGTCAACATCATGCGATTAAGCATGAGAAAAATTTGTTAGTTACCTAGACACAAATTTAAACAATGGCTTTTAGAATCAACTTATTGACATGATTATTATCTTTTTGTCATTCAAGATAGACAGATGTACGAATAAAAACTCATTTGTTAAATTAAATCAGTCCAAAAATTTCTCGATTCCTTCGTTTTATTAATTGTAGGAGGCACCAATTCCAAGTCAAAAACTGAAATTGTTGTATCCCTAATACGAACGACAGATAATCGATAAGGTCGGACAGAAAAGATATTCTTATGGAGAAATTTTTGAAAGACTAGTTGTTTAAATAATATTATTTTGCTGATAACACATGACAAACTGATGGTACGCATGGGAATACTTCAGGATTCTAATCCACAATCAATTTTAATGTAAAATATGCAAAAGACATCAGAGTCAACGAGAATATTGTATCGAGTAAGACAAGACCAGAAAGGAACTCATATCAGTAGAGTTGTGTGAAAATTAGAATTGCAAGCAAAATGTAAAATAATCGGAATTGCACACATAATTTTTGTTTTCGATACAGCTGAACTTTCAATAATCGAAAGTTGGTCACATTTTTAAATATGAACTTCAATGAGAGTGCTTGAGTTTTATTCAATATCACAATTGTGATATATCTTCGGTGGGTTTATGTAACTGTATCGATTTGATTCACATCAATTGACTGGTTTAAAAAACCTCTTAGATTTGGAAAAGAGTAGAACAGAATAATTATTTTGGCCACCCCCGTGAAGGACACAACAATCTCTTGAGCTTCTAGATTAAATCTAGAATGTTTTCAATGTTGATATTCACCGACCGTTGGTGCTTCTTTGTGACAGTTGTGATTGTTTTTATACAGTGCAAAAAAGGAAACCACAGAATAATTTCGAATGACTCGAAAATAAAACTATAGATGAAGAAATTTTGGTCGATTCTGAATCCCTTGTATTGCATTTCATATATCTCTATTACTGCTTCGGCTGAAGTAGGAAAAATTGATCTCAATTGATGTGTACTAATCCAAAGAGAATGCATGCTGACTACTGGCAATCAAGTGTTATTTTCTGAATTATATTCTCGTTAATGAATGTTTGTATATGCAGTCGATGTTGAAATGGTTGATGTTGCTCGACAATATATTTCTGTTGCCGTGCCCAATCTTTCAAAAATATAACATAAATCGAGTTTATTGAATATTTCTAAATAGATAGATAAAGGATAAAGAAGAAAGACAAGTGATTTAGAGGAAGAGATGGAAAAGCAGCACGCTTGTTAAAAAAATGAAGGAGCCAGCCGATGCATATTTTTAGTTTAGGAAAATATCAAACCAGAGAAAACAATAAATAAAGTCAATATAAAGGGGCATTTATTCATAAGCTGAAGTCCTGTAAAAAAATTGAAACGTAGGAGTAGCTTTCCTTAATTAATTTGTCAGTATTACTTCTATTTACGTCGGCAATCAGCATTCCCAGGGAGCATCAAGTTCTGTTAAGCTAATTATATGCGTACCAGCTGCTACGTTTATTACACTGGTAACTTCAAACTTGGATCCTGGTAACAATAATATTTCGTCTTCATTGTGAAATTCAGAATACCGTTTAATAGATTTTCCATTTTTACATTCAATCACCATCAATGTACGGGTAACTTCCGTAGGCAGAAAATTTTGTACTATAGATCCGTCGGACGTTGTAGATGACACTGACCACCAGGTTATGCGTTGACCCTTTTTATATTCATGACTCACGTCTATGTTCATTGCACGCCAAACTGTTCCTCGAAATGATGGTAATTTGTGCAACGCTGTCATCAATAATTTCAAGTATGGAAACCATGGTTTAATTTTATTTCTATTTTCAGAACGTAAGGCGGCATTAAAGATTCTATATAGAGAAGTTTCTTCCCACTCCATAGAAAATATCGTAATGGAAGCTGACTCATCTCGTGTCAATCCATCTACCATCGTTGCTCTATGCTTCGCTTCATCCACATATCTTTGAACATTCTCCATAAGATCCTCCACTGGTTTCAACGCTTCTTCTAGAGATACTACAGGTTGCTTTTCATAACCACTAATAGGTGTCTTAACAGTCGATATAATTTCGTCGGAGTAGGTTGATTCTAACCTAAAATACAAATATCCTTCTATGAGTAACAACTACGTTATAACATAAATTCAATAGGAGAACTTACGATAGAGATGTTTTTTCTCGTTTTATCTCTTCAATCAATTCATTTGACTGAGTCAGAACCGCTTTAATCTGCAACATAAGTAGAATGCGAATAGAAATCACTAAAAATTTAATCTAACAATGAACGACTCATTCAATATTGTCGGAGATAACGTCATTCTCTAGAGACAGCAGTCCTTTTCACTAAGTAACTTCATAGGATTGGAGGGAGATCAATTTTTAGAGTAGTAAATCATAACTACAAGAAGTCAATCACATCTTTGAGAAATCCTAATAGGTGGCCCACAAAGAACGAAGTATCAAAGTATTTTTTCAAAGTTCCTAGTTGCATTTCAGTAAAATTCAGTAAATGTTTCCAAATATCCATCCTTTGATTCCTGGCACTATTCCATCGTACAATTTACTAGAAAATAAAATAACATATTTTGTCAAGGAACAATACATATCTCGTTTCTATTTCGGACTTGGATATACCGGATGACCTGGCGTTTTCTTATTTTTATGTGTTTAGAAAATCACATACGCTCACTCTTTAGTTGTACTGACTTTTTCGTAATCTTTTGCCCATTCTTTATTGGCTTCTTTGTCCATGCAATACACAAATATACTTATTAACTGGGGTAAATCATGAATTTTTGGTATTAGTTTTCGTCCGGCTTGTCCACTAGCAATTAAAAGTATGCGATCATTTTTCTTCCCTTTGATAGATAATTCACATTCTTCCGTTTTTTCAAATGTCTGAAAATCGTCTTTGAACAATGCTCCTAACTCTTGTTGTGTCGTCACATTTTCTTTGGATTTGCTAACATTGGGATCGACCCATAGCAAGTATAAGACTGATGTTGTTACAGACATTGTGGCTGATGTAGCAGCAACAGTTCCAGCTGCTAATAGATCATTCATTTCTTCTGGTGTAAGTTTAATTTCTTCACAACAAATAATATGCAATTTATCAGCTGGATTAGAACGTGATTTAACTCGTACACATGTACCAGGTTGTAAAATAGTCTCGCTTTCATTTGGATAATATGAATGATTTTTTATCGTTCTTCCACTATAACATTTGATATTGAATAATGTTCGATGCTTCTTCTTGTCAAGAAATGTATCGGTAACGCTTACTTCATCTGTACATGAACTAGCAGCGTGCCATATATGAATGCTGCCTGGGCTATATTTATCGCTGAGATTTGCTGTAACACCACGCCACACATGATCTTGAACGGGTGGTAATTTCTTCAAGGCGGACATAAATAATGTATAATAGTCATAAAACGGTACTGCTCTTGTACGATCTTCATCACGTAATGTACCATTGAACCTTTCATAAAATGAACCTTGAAGTGAGTACAGATATAATGCAGCAGACTCGTCTTGTGTGAGACCCTCTTTCGGATCTTTACATTTTTCTAATGAATATTCCACCATCTTCAACAAATCTTCAACTAAGTTTAACTTAAGAACCGGTTTCACACATTCACTTAGTGATCTTATTCCTTTTGCACTAGTAACGGACACTGATAATGGTGGTAATGGTCTATCGGGCTCTTCGTTTATATCGAGGAAACGTTGTCGATTATTAAGACTTCGCCTTCCTGAAGCCATTATATATTGGTTCGACTACTAGAACAAAACATAGTCTAAAGTGTATTCTGAAGGTGCGCAGGTGTCTGTTTGAACATGAGTATGAATATGGTTGCAGGTAAAAGGGCAGATCCATCTTTATATTTATATCTATCAACTGTGGCATGTGTTGGTTGCCCTCTTGTGATACAAACTTCGCCCTCGACTACTCAAAACAGAGTATATTTACAAACAATATCATTTGTTTTCTAAAATCTATGCCCTTTGAAAGTCCTATAGATTGAAGTGAAACTTCAAAAAAGTATTATATCTAGCAATTCTCTAGCGCTGCAGTCGCTCAAACTTCTCGGAAGTAGCATATGATGACTGCTGCCATCAAGATGATCATAGCTGTTGCTATGAAGTCGTTCATCTTGCTAGGAACACTTTCACAAAACTACCGTAGGTCAGATAGCTTTCATTTAAAATGGCAACACGTTTTAAGCAGTTCATGTAAATATGCACTAAACTATAACCATCTGATGTTTTAAAGCAATATCACATGTCGCTAGATGTCAGGAATGTATGTTTAGAAAAAAAGTCAATCTGTCACGACCACAATTTTAAATAATACTCTGTAGACAAATAGTTATGCCTGGAAGTTATCAAAATGCTTGTGAAGGATGCTGTTTTTTCATCTCGGATTGATCGATTGAAATCATATAGTGATTGAAAAACGTGTCACTACCGGATAGTATAGTATATGTCTTTGCTCTTCCGTTTTATATAAATTTATTCTCTCAATATGTTTATTTGATATGTATTGTTCTCCCTTGTCCGTTCCCGATTAAGATAATGCCTCACACATGTCGGTATCTTCAGGAGAATTCCGCCTGTGCCAAAACAGGTTGACTTCAAACTAGTTTGTGTGCAAAGCACTCTCAACAGCTCATGTACTGATTGTAATTCATCAAGAGTATATCCTTCTGCACACACGCATTTGCCCACCCATACACAGAATGAGGAGTCATACTTTAGTATATATTCAATGATTTTAAATCATTTCCACTCTTAATTCTTGATGATAAATCTAAAAACTTCCCTCCGGTTATTGTTGTGCAGAATTGATAGTACCTCGTAGAAAAGACTCGAAGATATATGCAAAATTACAAGGCAACCCAACCAAGATCAGCACTGTTCATCGTAGTCATTGAAGCTCTAGGATTTCAAAAGCACTTAAGACTGGTTAGTTTTCATTCGGAAAGGCATTGCTTACAGAGCAGTAAAGCAGTCTTCTTTTGGTTTAAAATGAAACTTCCAGTAGAGATACGAATGTTGGCTTCTTTTTCCAAAAAACTACCTAAACATGAAGAAATAATCATTTTTTCTCGAGCATTGTCAAGAAATAAGCAGTATCTTTCTTTCTCTCTATTCTCCTGTTACAGAGAAGAATAGCACTCGTTATTGGAAGTCAGTCACAAAAGAGTTTTCACTTCATGCAATAGGCGGTCACTCAATGGAAAAACAGCTGATTTTTCTGATTTAAATCAAAATAACTCACAGAAATCAGATGTTTCCCACTTGTGGTCACTGATATTCCAAAATTTTTTCTAAGAAATCCAGTAATTTTTTAGGCTATTATCACTTAGGTTTCTCAGCGAAAAACCAAGACTTCAGTATAAAAATATCAGTTTGAATGACAGAAAATTGAGGGTAAGATGTTAGCCTGGATTAGGATCAAAGAAGTAAATAAATTCGCACCAGCAAACATACGTATCTCGTTACCTTAAACTATAATAATTAATTCAGAACAGTATTTCTTGAGTAAAAAGATGCAGTTACAGCTTGTACATTTGATTGTGTTGAGTAGGATCTTAGTTATTTATCGCGTCGTATTTTCTGTCGGTCGAAAGAATTCCGTATATCTATGAGTGTTTATGAGCCGATGGTTTGATCAAGTTTGATCTGATACTGTTCTGATGTCTTTTCATATGGACTATTGATTTTTATCCTAATCAGATAGTTGGTTACGGATTTCAATAGACCAAATTGACTAAGAAAACTAGTGGTTAGTGGTAATTTTATTATGATTAAAATATTTCAATCAGGTTGTCTTGTTTAGCATTTAATAACGAGCGACAGTTAAACATGAAGAAACTAGAATTGGCACGTGTAAAAGGCCAACATAGAATGTAGTTATCAAGAGCATAAATAAACGGGTTGTCACAACTCTGATTGGTGCAGGAAACCTATGGGAAATTTCGTTTTCACACAACAGGTGAAGTGGTAGTTGCACTGAAGGTGAAAGCAGGTAGATCTGCATGAATTAGACAACTGATCACAAAGCTATCAGAGTAGTGGTGGTTGGTAAAAAACGAGTGAACCAAGAAACAATTCGATTGTATGGGTAGCTTCAAAATCCTGGAAGAGATTGCGATAAAACCAGAAATTTACTGAAGGATTCGAGTCTGTGCTTATCACTTGTAACCAATTGGATAAATATAATTTGTGCGTTGAAGGTGTGCGTCCCTTTGCTGAAAAGAAGCACACAGAACCTGGCCATTTTAACCCACCTGTCATTCGGTTCACAACTAACAAGCCATACTAATGTCTACTTATTTATTATAAGTTTCACGATGGCTGAAAAAAGATCAAACATGAAGGAATGATTCGATTTTCAATTAATAAAAGGAACGAAAAACCAGAGTATTTTCGAAAAAGCGATCGTAGCGTGATTGTGAGCCCGGGTGAAAGTGCAATTAGATGTAATCAACAAACGGTAATCATCCACTAGAATGCAACAACCATTATACACGACATATGCAGACAAAATTACTCAGGGCATCATTGTTAAAAGAGTTGGATAAGATAAGTTAAGAAGTGGTCGCATCAGATAGAAGAAAACTCGAATATGTATAAGGCAACCGATTGGAGCGAATTTTAATAGCACAGTTATTTTGAAAACTACTTGAAGCATTTACGTTAGACGATCCTTATCGATTTTTGTAATAGGTCACTGCACTTTTATAGTTGGGCAATCGCTTTTCCTTACATGTGACTTGTGATGGATGACAATTGGCCACTATATTTTTGTTTGTTGTTATTTATTTTCAACTCTTGCTATGCGCAAGAGCAGTTTCTTTTCAGCAGGAAAACAACGATTTTGGTCTCATTATCAATCGTTGGCAGACGACTATTTTATATCAAGGTCAAAACGTTGTTGTATGCTTCAAGTGTAAAAGTGGCGAATCAGTAGTACCTTGTCGAAGTACCTAATGCTTCTCAAAAAGTAGCGTACTACCAGTAGTACTTGTTCAACTAATAGGTCCTTCTGTTCAATAGTAAAACTAAATTGATCAAAGAAGTGCATTTTTTCCATGAATGACCAGAACACATATTATGCTGCATAGTGAGACAAATATTTAGAATAGAAGTACTTTACGCAATGAAGTGTTTCTTTCTTGCATTCCTAATTACTCTTCTGCTCAATATATTGAGAAACAAAAGAATGAATATATATTGCTGTCAGTTAATTTTACAATATGATCAGTAAATGAAAAACTGTTAAACCATGGCTTTTGAAGACAGCGAGTACTATTTATTTACAGTCGATGACTATCAAGTATCAGCATAAATATTCAAATTTTTGCAGTCGAAATACATTTCGATCTTATCTTTTTTTCCTTTAAGCTCTTATACAAATATCTTAGGCCTGACAACCGATTTAGATTAATTCACAAATTCTGTATTAAGAAGGAGAAGCAGTCTAATAATTCGTCTTCTTCCTTAACTGAACAAAAGAACAAAATGAATGACAGTGGGTGTCGATATCGTATGTAGTATGTGGCTTTACGTTAATTTATTTAGATGTTAACCGACATCCACACCGACAATTATTTAGATAATGATTAAAACTATCATCACACGTAATAACATGATTTTTTTCATCTCATGCAAATCCATGATCATTTGATTAATTTTGAAAACGCATCTACCTGAAACATACTAAAAAAATGAGAATTTCTTCTAAGAGGAGTTTTGTATTTTGTTCCATGTTTTTAAAGCTGACCCTTTTAGTCACCTTTTTTTTCAAACATTCGCTACTATTTACTATTATTATTAAATCTATGAAAATTCAATTTAAACCTATCGATTGTTTACCCTTCCACTATTAGAAAATTTTTATGTTTTTAGAAATCTAAGAAAACGAAATTCGTTTCCATTATTAGTAAAACAACTAAAAGTTTGCAACAACATGACGAAAATTAAGCATACTTCCTTATGTGATTGTTGTAAGCGTTGTCAATGCATGTTTATGATGAAATTCTACAACTGTATGAATATTCTATATTGGTAGCGCCCATATACCGAGATGAATGAAATCTTTTAAACAATTTTGTAAGTAATACCTAACTATGCAACTACATGCTCCAATTGAATTACTGCACATGAGCCCTAAAAACAGAAAATATAACACAAATAAAGAATAGTTGTAATGAATTCTCTCTGGATTATCGATAAGGATCACTTTAAAAAATCAGTCATGAAAATAAACAGCAACAACGATGTTCTCATATATGATCAAGTTCTGCCTTTAGACAAGGGAATTTGTTGTTATCTGGGTTAGTATAACCTGAGAACCTGCCACTCTACCAGTATCAGGATGAGCAGTGCCATGAGATGATTTAAAGATGACCTGATCTATGTCTTTCCAATGAAGAATAATAAATTGTGGATTACCAAAGAGAAGTGTTGTTGTATATCTGTTGATCTCTATGGAGTTTCGATGTCCTGCTATAGTTAATTGTAGATCATCGTTCCAAGCAGCACAAGCACTGACAGAAACAAAAGTAAATTTTTCATTTGGGTGTTGGATGCTGATCGATCCTTCATCGTTGAAATATGCTATCCATGAACTACCACCAGTTGTGAAAGAAGTTATATATCCACCTTTTGAATGTTTCTGATTTGCATACAATTTGTGCATGCATGAGATTCCAGTCCATTTAAGCCCTCGGTACCCAACTGGGATAGAGTACACATTGTCATGCTCATTTTGGAAATCATCAAATGTGATTCTTGTTTCTGTTATCAGTGGATCTAAACTCATTATTCTTCTCTTAATTAATTCAGAATTGAATTTTTTAATTCACTTACTTAATTTTCGCATTTCACTTAACTGAACAGTAAGTTCGTGTATCTCACGTTTATTGTCTTTAAATTCATCTCGAAGTTGTCGAAGTTGTTCCCTTAGACAGATATTTTCTGTATGTTTTCGAGCAGTATCACCTCTTTTGTATACAAGTTTGCAATCTTGACAAGTCAATTCAATTGATGCACAGTTACTCTTATGATTATCAAAATCCTTTTTTAATATTTGTGATTGACATCCAGCACATTTTTGAGGCTGGAAATTACATTCAATCTCATGTTTGTCTAATCCATCATATGAAATGATCTATAAAAAAGAAGGTATAGAGTTAAAAATATTATCATTCAGTGAATACTTGTTTGCAACCACTAGATTGGTAAAAACAAGAAACTTGAAGTTCAGCAAGTAATTTAGCAATAAATGGAGGGCATTTTCGTTCAGTAAACATCTCACATCGATTCGGGCACTTTGCTGGATTGTTAGCCAACCATTGATTAATACATGTGGAGCAGAAAGGTGTTTCACAAAATTGACAGGCAACTGGTTTCCATAGTACTTCGTGACAAATCAGGCATTCAAGATGATCAACTTTGAACCCAGATGGGCCACGAATACGATCAGAAGATAAACCTGTTTGCTTCGTAGATGTCATCTAATAAAAATAAAAGGCAATTCATCAGCATTAACTAACTTTCATGTATGAATAGCGAACGAACTTCTATATATCTTTAGTCTAAGTCATAACTTAATATTAATATTTATGGTGGTTTAAATATTAGTTTATTCTTTTTTTACCTCAAAAAAAAAGTAGTATTTCAACAAAATCAAGTCATTTGACTAAGAGAAAAAATATTATTTTCTCTTTTCTCTTGGTTTTTTTATTGGTTTTTTATTTTTTGTGATGACGCATCCACTTCATAAAGATGGAGGCAGCATTCGAAATTTCGATTCGGTATTCGCTTTGAGAGTATAAGAATCTTACAAACCATATTTACCTTGTGTTGATTGGATCTCTTTTTTTCTTATGTTACATGCTGCTTGTTTGATCGATCATACAGTGCGTATTCCTAATTCGAGCAGATAGTAAATTGCAAAAAAATAGATTGGAAAAAATACGCTTTCAGTAAACGGAACTTTTTCATGTGTAGCCCAGGTCGAGAAATCTGGCGCAAAAACGGTTGGTTCCAAGACATTCCGACGATTTCATTGAAGCCGTATTCCGGTAGAAAATTTTCCTGATTTTTTCCGACAAGTTCCAGTTGGTTTCTGTCGGAAAGCACAGGAAGTTGGCAGAAATCAACGAGAAAAAATCCGGTTATTTTCCGACAGGATTGCTGCTTCCATGTTCCCGTTATTTCCGGTGTTTTCGTGGAGGACCCTACGGGATCCGTAGGTGGGAATCATAGTCCTGTGTTTTCCCATTTCATGTAATAAGAAATGATGGCTTTCTATTACCCAGGACAATGATTCCGACCTCTAGCCCCTGCAGGAAATATGCTGGAAACTCACCGTAATCCTGCAGGAAAACACCAAAAATCGCTGGAACAGGGAGGCAGTATTCCCGTCGAAAACTGCCCGGATTTTTTCCTGCAGATTCCTACCAACTTCCTGTGCTTTCCGGCAGGAACCGACCGGAAATCATGAGAAAAAATCAGGAAAATTTCCTACCGGAATACTGCTTTCATGCAATCGTCGAAATATCTCGGAGCTAGTAGTTTCCACTCCGAAGTGTTCGACCTGAGAACAGTTTTATTTATAGCTATTTTTGAGCGTAGAGCTAGCAATTATTATCGTATGTTGAAACATGCTATGTCAAAGATCGACCTATTAATTACACGTACGATTTGTTGTAGTGAAGAACTCAGAAAAATGAATTTGTCAGTTTCACTTTCAGAAATATTTCTTTTATCCGTATCATTATTGAAAACGGTTAAAAATTGAATAATCTGATTGAAATAGTAGCATTTTCCTTCAATCTTTAAACATCAGAAGTCCAATAAAACTATATGATTTCTAGAGCTTGTAAAACAGTACTTCTTTCTAGTACATGATGGTGTTTAATTACATAGTAGCTTTGAGTGTGGTACTTTCGAAATAACATAAAGTATGGGTACAAAATTCAAAAGCAATCCCATAATTTGTATGAAGATTTAAAAGCCTGTACTAAGCTTACTCAGTTTAGACGTCCTGCCCTGTCCCGAAGGCATGGCAAAAAAAACTGCCATGTGACGGTCTCTGTCTCATCGTCTCTTGATATTGATGATATAAAACTGAAATTGATAATACGTCTCTGATATTTAGTTAAAACGTAAAGAACCGTAGTTGTTTCCCACCATAAAACTAGCAAATGTGACGAAAAAGAAAGGCCACTTTCGCAAGAAAACGTTTCATGCAATAGAACACAATACAGAGATGATATGTATGCAATCCTTTCAAACTGTTTACAGAATAGTTCTAGCCCTATCGATAAAACAGGTGTGGTAAATCAATGAATATTCATTATTTACTCATTCGCTACTCGTTTTATATTAGAAAATAATCATAGACATTTCATTTTCACTTATATCATCTTCGTCTTTGGTATAATCATTCGATGATACTTGTTGATGCATAAGTGCGTTTGAAAGATACGATATACCATACTTTCTAACGTTCATAAAATAGCAATCATAAGATTGTTGAGAATGATTGTAAGATTTTTTAGTTTTAGGTTTTACTTATCCCGTTATTTTTTGCTCGATTGTTCACTTTTCTTTTTAACAATAGATTGTTACCATCGTTATAAAATTTTTAATAATGAGATGAATGCAAGACTTTCGTATTTTGAGTTACAATATGCTTTGTTCGTATTTCATTTTCGTGCGACTAGAGAGATAGAACATGACACTAACATACATTTCTGATAATTTATTGTCTTTTTCTTGATTGCACGAAAAGATATTCAATCATTAAACAAGTTCAATGGTCTATTATCTTGGAATCCTTTAAAGACTGACCATGCCACTCTAGACGTTTTCTTTACAAAATCTAAAATATATTAAATTGAATTTTATCTTTTACTAAATAGCATTTATTAAATCTTTGTCATTAGTTTTGTTCTTAAATAGTGCACGGTTCAACTGGTGTAATATAGCAGAATTTCATATTAAATATGTGAATATTTGATATTTTCGCTGCTTATTTATATAATTATTTATAGATTAGTACTGAAATCTTTTCCGATGAACTCTTATATTACTCCTGAAACTATGAATCTTAATAAAAGTTATCATTTAACAAAGAGTAGATACGTATCTTTTTCTAAATTTCATTTTTAATGAAAAATAATACTAAAATGATTATATCTCAGAGAGCATTGTTGTTGTCGACGGTTTTTTTTTCATGCTGAATATTTATTTGAATTCGGTTTCAACCTTGATTATTATATTGAGAATCAATCAAACTGTGTTCAAGTGCATAGAAATTTGATTAAAACTAACTTTCTAACAATGCACGTTACCGCTTAGTGAATTTGGAAGTGGATTCACTATCAAACTATAAAATCAATAACCCGGGAGAATTCGATCGGTATTTTCCAATAAAAAAATCATATCAGCTAATATATCTACTGCTTTCGAATCCAGTATTTATGTAGTACTAACATTAAATTCCTGCAAAGAAATAATTCATATCATCTGTGATACCGTTTCCTAAACGATTGATTTGTTACTTTTTCACTAAAAATGAACCCTGTAACAGCATACAGGTTCTCACTATTGAAAACTATATATTTGGATTTAAAGACAATAAACAGAACTGACAAATTAATTTTTTCCAGGTCATGAATTAGTTTCTAAAAAGTAGAATGTCTTCAGTAGGATTGTCGTTTCGTAGAATTGTTCATTAGTTTTATCAAATGGAAACTAATAGCAAAATTTATCGATCAACAGTATAAAAATACAGTGTTCATCTATTATATTGTCTCTAAACATCTCATTATTAGGCTTAGAATTATTCGAAATATGAGTACGTTAACGGAGAAATAGTGTTACTCTATAGATAAATATTATTCGAACAATAAACATACATCGATCTTTTACCGTCTGCGAAATTTTTCAAATACTTCAATAGTAACATTCGGTAAACGATGTTATTCGGATGAAAAAATAGCGTTTTTGTCAACGAAATGTTTATATTATTCAATATTGTGGTAATATCTCTAAACATCTATAGAATTTTTAAAAAATGATTTGAAAAGTCTTCAATAAGTACTATGACGGCCTATTTCCCATTTGATTTTATGCAAACTGCCGATCCGCAAATGATCAAATCCTACGAAATATTTTTTCCTCGAACTGTATAAATAAAAGAAAAACTAAACATATCTAATTTATGTATGCATTTGTATTGCTTTGCTGATTATCAGTGGAAACAGAAACATAGTATCATGTTCTTCTACATATATGCAGTAATATGTTCAACAATGAACCCATAATTACCATACTAGCATACTAATTATGTCTCTAATCATAGAAGAAATGTTTCTTATGTTAATAAAAAATGGAAGCAAGAGTCTTGATAGAATAAAATAGGCTATTAATGTATGTCCTTCGTCGAGATTATTCTAAAGAAACAAAACTCAAGTCAATATGTCAATGTTTCATTGATAGAAAAGGTAGAGTGCATATGACGTCTATCATCAGAGCTTCGATAATTAATCTACTGAGAAAATTAAACATACTTGCGTAGTGAGATCTATTTTCGATGAGGTACATTCTTTAGTACTATGAGGTGTATATTTCACCCTTCATAGATCGATACGATAATCTCTATAAATCTGATATCTTTGTTTTGTTTTTGGAAAATTTTCAAGAAAGTTTTGTTTCGAAACAAAAATTAAAATCTAGTGTTTGTTTTGTTGTACTAATCTTTATTGTTAGATAACATGAACGACTGGAATAGAAGACATTCTTCCAAAGTCTACATTTTTCGGACGACACTGGATATAACTAAATTTCTTTGCCACAATATCATAATCATACTAGTGTGTAGTTCATACATCATTATCTCGTATCACATTGTAGTTGTTTATAATAATGAAAGAAATGAATACTTAAATTTGACTTTTGTTTCTGTTTTTCTTTTTGTTGATTTATAAAGTAGTCGACAAACGCGTATTGATTACATCATTTGAATAATCTATTATTTTGCAAGTATCATTATACTACAAGGACTTCAATGTTTCATGGATTCATGAATAATCTACTCGATCTGACAACGAAGGATATTCATCATGACACGACAACAGCAGGTGAAAATCTGCGATGGACAGTTCTTTGTTGGCGACGAGAACTCTTATTAAATACAGTTTTTTATTGAGTACACGAACGTCTGTGCATTCAATTATATAATATCGGTTAGTATGATAAGGTTTGAGACTATTTTTTTTTATCAACCAGTTGCTGTTGATCGATAACCGATCGATAATAATCATTCTCAAGATACCATAAATAGTATGTTAGAACATAGATAAACTTTCGTCCATTGAGATATTTATTCTTACAGAAAAACTGTACAGTCTGCATCTGTCATATGTCATAGTTTTCTAATCACTCAGGTATTATTTTTCCATGTTTCCATCATCAAACGAAATATTCTGAAAAATTCATCGATATTATATTTCAACTACATAAAAAATCAGTACGATCGATTGTCTACGAGTTGAAAAGAACTCGATGCAGTACAGTAGATGATTTCATATGCTAGAATCAATATAATTTTATGGAATTTTGTGTTTTACTATCAAATAAAAATTTTGAATATTAAAGAAAATCTTTCACAGCACTCATACTGTCGATTTATTCTGAAGTTTTCCTTCAAATAGAAAAAAAAACATTGTTAAAAATATAATTCTTTTGATTTTTTATTCGATCGCAAGAATAATTATCATTACATTTCATCAGGATGCTCAGTAGAAAATAGGTTCATTTTGGTACATATGTTGAAACAAGTGTCCATCGGTATGCCTTGTTTCATCTATTTACTTACGATATGTCATTCAGCCACAAAGTCCTTCTTTCTTAATTTTCTCATGAGAAAAAGGAAGTATTCGTTTCGATTAATTCAAATCAGATTTGTCACATCAAAGACATTGGACATTCTTTTTTTGTGACTAGTATTGACGTGTGCACATGCCACTGCTCATTTGTGTATTTCAACAATTAATGATAGGAAAAACAGACGAACAGACAGACAGACAAAGTAATGACAAAGTCCATCCTCATTGTACATGCATGCAAACTAAACATTCTCATTATTGTCTATTGACCGACACCTTCGCCTTTTAGAAACGACAAAATGCCGCCGAAAATACATCATTTTTGATAATAGCCAGGTAAATATCTGTTTATGTCAATGATTGATTACAGTCAAGTGGTTTTAAGTTTCACATCATATGCAAAAAAGAAAAACTAAAATGAATAAAATAATATGAAATTATGCATAATCAATTGAGTTGACCGCTCATACCGCTATGCACTTTGGTGTTGTGTGAGACAATACAGTATGTGCATAATCGAATAGCAATAATCATAGGGTCACTTGTTTTTGTGAGCATTTGTGCTCTGTCGTCTGTATCTACTATCAATCATCGTGCTCTTTTGTTGATCTCGATTATAATGAATAGAAATGAAGGTAAAGTGGCTAAGCTCACCTTCTCGCTCACTTGATTGTCTTTCTCTTTTTCTCTTATGATGAGATCATCAAAACGCGACAATGCATACCGGGCGATAATTTTTTTTTTGACTAAACGCACATTCACATACAATAATACAAATGGAGAAAGACGATAATAGAGAAGATTTGCTCGCTTTATTTTTCTTTACAGCAGTTTATGTATGGATGAATATATTTAAACATGATATGGTTTATCGATGCACAACAAAACGGTGGATAGTAGAGAAGAATTGAAAAAGAAAAGTTTGATGACAATCACAGTACGTGTCAATAGATCAGTAGACGCAAGTGTTTGTTGTGAAACGTAAAAGTGTTAAAGTCCATTACTTCGAAGTATGTGTGAGAAACGATCATCACTAAATAAACGATTAAATGATGAACTTACGTCAAGAATAAAAAACAAATGAAGACTTCACTGTTTTCTCTACTCTCTTAATTGACGAAACTGAATGATGATTGTTTAAAATCAAGAACTCTTGAAAGAATAAAAGCACAAGAAATTTACATCGATATAATGTATGTTTTCGACGTAAATGCGTATCTATCGAAATACTTCATCGATCCGGAACACGTAATTTATACGAATTTTATTTGTATATGTGCATATGTGGAACAAATGAAGACAATGAATGTACAACATCTCAACAAAAAAAATTTATATATATATATATATATATACGCCGCTCGCCATTGCCTCTTTGTTCTTCTTATTTTTTTTCCAAACACATACACCCACTGAACAAACGAACTATGTCATGGAAAAAGATTGATGGGTTGTGGAAATTCTCTAGAGAGCACAAACGGTGCCGCCGAGCAACAAGACTGAAGACAGAAGTTTTTTTTTTTTATTGCTTTTATAGTTGTACTACGAATAATAAAAAGAGCATGAGCAATAACATATATTTGAGATTGTTTGACTTTTTTAAATGACCGAAAAAATTGATGTTCAGTTCAATTGATATATCGATTTACCACATGTCAAAGAAGGAGAATTCACTGAAGAGAAAAGAAACAATGAAGAAAGTTTTCAATGTGTGATAGAATTATTCTTTTGTTACGCGGAGATGTCAAAAAAACGAGAATTATTATCAAATGTCACACACAGATCATCTTCTTTTTTTGTCTTGATTCATACGAGAACAATTGTCATGAAAAATTTAGTTCCATGTTTTTATACTTCGACAATCTAATTTTTTTCTAACTATCGTCAAGAGAAATATTTTCTTTTCTTCTTTTTAATTTTATTTCAAAGTGTCTCTTCTTCTTTTTTTTCTTCTTTGACATGCCACACGTCACATCGTCGTCTACCAATCAATCTTCATCTGAATTTTGATTGGATGTGACACGCCTTTCTCCTGCCGTTGGCAACGTCATAGCTGCTTTCTTCTCCGCCCTCTTCCGTCTAAGTGCCAGTTCATTTCATCATGATTCTAACAGAAACACAAGCGTTCCAGTCCAAGTGTGATTCGAGGCGTTAATTATTATCTCTCTTACACCGAGGAACTCGATTTTTCCTTCACATAAGAGGCCTTCGTAGTAGCGAAAAAAACACAGAAGAAGAGAAAAATAATTTCAGTAAGACATCACTGAATTGAGCTACTTCCTTTTTTTCTCTCTATTTTGCATGCGACATACTGGCTGTAGTACTCTTTTATCTCGTCCAATCTGGAACCTGCGAACGCTTTGCTTCTTTGTATATCTCGTTGTCGACAGTATTCGTCAAGACTCGACTTTTTGCTTGTTCTCACTCGCATACATCTATAATCGCTTACTAACATAAAGGCAAAAGAAGAAAATCCTTTTTTTCTCTTCTCCCCGCAACGCGAAAGAGAGAGCGAGAGCGAGAGGGAGAGAGAGAGAAACAGAAAGAGGAAAAAATAAAAATAGAAAGAGCAACTCGCTTGCTGACTGGTTGAGAGTAACCGTTCACATTAAGAGTAATTACAAGTGTTCGCTCGGTTCGTCGTTAGTTTTCTCTCTTTCTGTGAATAACAGTCTCTGTTTTTCTCTTTTCTTTCTTTTTTTCTCCAATTTTTTCCCTCTTGTGTATAGGAAGAAGAGAAAGTGCAAAAAGGTGAGACGTTTGCGCGTACGGATAAAGATTGACATCCAGAAATCTATCAAATCATACACATCGATCACGTCACATATTCCAATTAAATTCGACAGATATAAGTCGTATTCATCACACACTCGATTCGGCAAACAAGACGTGTATATATACAAGACAATATAGATACTTTGAAATAGATAGAAAGAGAAAAAAAAAAGAAAATAAGCTGATCTATTAGGTTTAATGGATGATGATTCTCATCCATCTATCTATCTCAAACTGTCTTTTTAACTAACCAAAAAAGTAAATTAGTCATGTCGTCTTGAACTCGTCAATTTCAATAGACCTATGGCTGCTCAAAGAGTAATTTATGTGATGTCATCTTTGACAATCAATCAATGATGAAATTTATTTATATTTAGTTACTTACCGATGCAAACGGAGCCTATTATGGAAATACAAGTGGAGACTTTTCGACTAACAATGGTGCCAACGGTAATAGCCAAATGTATCAACCAACATTCACAAGTGAAACATCATCATCATCACCGGTTCTTCATCATTTACAAACTCTTCTTGGACCTGTTATCGAATCCCCATCAAATACAAACCATGCGAACAGTGTAAATGCCGATAATCAAATAAAACAACAAAAAGATATGATCTACAGGTAACTCTAAGCGAATAGGAACGAAGAGAAATTCCTATACATATGGGAAAATACACATAGACACGTGTGTCCAAGTAGATTTATGTTTATTGATCTTCCATCGCTATTTGTTTAAAATGAAATCGAGTGAGAGAAAATGAATGAATTAATTCTAGTTGTTAGTTCTTGACAACGGATCTTTTTTTCTTTGCCATACAGATATTCATTCTATCGAGTAACGTCAAGATTGATAGATTACTTGGTTATTACTGTTTTGTATTATTTATCGAACGAGAAGATGAACAGCTTTTATTTCATCTTTTCATTGATGATAATGATGAGAAACTCGCTGGATCGAATCACCTCGAGCACATTGTACACTTTTTTTTTGTTTCAATGCGGCCTTTCTTATGCATACAATCATAGATACACATACACAGCTGTAATTTCGAAACCGATCATTATCTTCACGCTTCGCGTGCTTTTATTCTCGTGCTCTGACTTTTCTTTCTTTTGTATCGATTGACGACTGTTTATTTTTTTCATGATCTATAAATGTATCTGTTAAAAGCCATTAGTTGTCAATGGAAAAACAACAGTAATTAAGGTAGCTCGTAAACATAGAGAGAGCGTAACAACGCAACAAAAAAAAACGAAGAAGACCTCGATGTATAAATATAAATATATATTGGAATAAAAGAAGTATGTACAGATAGATGCTTGGCACTTTTGTTTCTCTGTTAATCATCTTGTTCGCTTCGGCTCGCCTATCTTTCTAATCACTCGGTTGGTTGCTATCTCTCTCTCTCTCTCTCTCTCTCTCTTCGTCAATACTGTTATTGTACTAGTGATGATGGTGGATGGCCTTTGTGTGTGCGTCAGTGCATACCACTGACTAACTAATAATCGTCGGCAAAGCAAAACGAGTATGGAAAGAAGGAGAAGAAGAAGCAACAGAATATGAAGGAAAAAAGATGCAAGCATAGAATCGAGATCTTTTTGCTCTGTCTATTCCTAACCTTATCGTCTCATTGGGTATTCTTTTCTTCTTTGTTTTTTTCTCTTCCACAGTTACACGATGAGTGTGTTCTTGTTTGCTTGCTTGCAGTTTTTTTTCTCTCAATTCTTGCATGCGTATGACAGTGATTGATGATCATTACGCCTGCTGCTCCTTCATCGGTTGCTGAAATTATACCAAAGTACTGATTACGATTATGACCTCATAGATATCGATTTTTATTGGTTCTTACTTCTTTTTCTACTCTTTTTTGATTCTTCATTTCACCATCATTATTATTCAAACCGTAAATCGATATGACCGTAATCGAAATACGAAGGTATCAAACATCTTTCTCTTTAATTTTCAAGCAGGAAAAAATTTTGCTTGCAGCAACGAAAAATGAAAAGGAAAAAAAACCGAGAGACATATCGATTTCTTTAATACTTCATCATAATTATAGTTCAACTGTGAAAGAAAAAGAAAACGAACAGAAAAAGAAGATAAGCACACATTCCTTATTTCATTTTATTTTCTTTAGCCATCCATTATTTCCTTTATTGGCATTGATCTTTGAAAAATGTGAATTAGCAACGTGTACACCAAGAGATTCTGGTGGTCCAGGAGATGTTTGCTCATCAGAATCATTCAATGATGATATTACTGAATTTGCTAAACAGGTAATATTCTAAATTGTACATGCCTTATCAACGTATCATATTCAAGTTAAAGAATGAGAAGAGCAAGAATTAAACTGAAGTGCATTATTGAGCTACTGTACACATATATGTGTATTATCACAAGATGAACATTTGATAAGCCACTTGAACAAGAAAATAAATGAAATATATATATTGACGATTATGACCTCCTCCATTCGCTCCTGTCAGATTGATACTTGAATGAACATACTACGATAAGATCTAGCAAATAGACAGGAGGAACAACACGATAGGCAACGTATATAAATTCACGTCATATACATTTGCAGATGTTGTCAATTGGATTTGTTTAGTATGAAGACTTATCATCTTTTAAGAATTTGAAGAAAAAAATGTCGTGCTGAGATTGAACAATATTGTTTTATGCATTCAAGTTGACATAAAGTATAGGTGTTGAGTACTTATGTCAAATAAAAATAGAATTCCCTTCTGTTTTTTTTCATCAGTTAATTTCATCAAAATGAAAATGTGATTAAACTTCTCAAAGACATTCTTTGTCTACGTATATATGCATCTATATGTTATAACTAATGGTTGTAAGCACATGCTGTTTATTAGCTAGATCTTATTTAAGATAAAGGAATGTGTGTGCTAAGATGATCCCAAGAGCAAATCAGCTCATCATCTTATCAAAAAAAATGGAGAGAGAAAAAAAAAAGAACAAGTTAGCTTCTGTATTTATGTTGTATGGTGTAAATAGGAAAAAGCTTCGGGGTATCATTAAAATGTCATTAACTTTTCATGTGAAGAAAGACACAAAAGATGAGAAGAAGAGGTCAAAACTAAAACTTATCATTACATTCATACAAATGGAATGAGCACATTTATTTTGCCTTTCTTTCGTACAACATTTCTATCTATCTGCGGAAATACTTTGTTTTCAAAGCACCTGCTGTTCTCATTCATTTTTCGGTGATGCTCAATAAATTTTCAATGGATTTCCGTTATGATTTATCTCTTTGTTTGTGTTTTGTTTTAGTTACAGAAAGATCAAAATTATATAACTACAAATCCAGAATTGGACAATGTGGTAAATAATTCATTTTAATTTCGAATGTAAATTTAATCGTTAAGTATCATTTTACTTTCGAAGATGATTCAAGCAATACAAGTACTACGGTTTCATCTACTAGAATTAGAAAAAGTCAGAAGAATAAATCACTATGGAACAAAGAATGAGATTCTTTTTTCTTGGTTTTTAGGTTCATGAATTATGCGATAATTTTACACATCGTTATATAACATGTTTAAAAGGCAAACTACCAATGGATTTAGTAATCGATGAACGAGATTCTAACATATCATCATCGAAGTCAGGCGATGATGATGATCAAGATGACGATCAATCCAGTCCACAACCGCCATCAGGATTTCCACCACAACCACCACCAAGTTCATCACGTTCATCATCTTATAATCAACATAGTCCAGATGGTTCAACAACACCATTTAGTCATCAATCGAAATCAGTATGATAATTTATATACATACATATATAACTTGGTTCTATCGATAATCTAAAAATGCTTTTCCTTGTTCTAAATTTAGCTTCGTTCATCCTCACAATTACCTCCATTTGTATCATCTCATCATCTTGGCCATCCTCATACGCATCATCATCTTCAACCACCACCACCACCGCCACCACCAGCACATTTTCAACAGCAACAACAACAACAACTTGTAGCACCGCCACCACCACCACTGCCATCACATCCATCCTATTCAAATCATCTCGTTGGACATCATCAATCACTTTTAAATCATCAACAACATTTTCATCATTCACTTCATAATAATGATGATACGCAATCGACACATTCTTCGTCAGATACAAATACTCCGAATCCAAATCAACCATCAATGATTAATATGACAAATACCAATAATAGTTATCATGGTTTAAACGACAATAATAGTGAAACAGGTAAGAGCTAAGTTTTTTGTCAATTGACCTTTTTTTTCTGATGGAAAGCGAAGTTATTGACATTGCATTATTATAACTACTGACTACGCACACACACACACACACACACACACACACACACACACACACACACACACACACACACACACACACACACACAAGGGAATGAATAATAGAAATAATTGCGAACAAAAAAAAACATTATCAATCTGTCTATATGTTCAATTTTATTTCTGTTCCCAAACGAATATGATTGAATGATAATGTTTGCATGACTTTTGAAATTCTTTTTCTCTTAGGTTGATCTCTGATTTCCATACGCTATTAAAAGTTAACATTCATTTTTCTATATGCTAATCATGTTTGAATGCGTATTTTTTGTGTGTGTCTCAAATCGACTGTCAAGGCACATTACTACGAATGGGTGTGTCTTGTCAATCAATCATAATTGAGCATAAAAAATGAATCTATATTTTAAGTATACAGAAATACACTTTCTTTTATTCTTTTTTTTTTCAGGTGACAATCTGGATAATAGTGGTTCAGGTGGAGAAGACGATCTTGATGATAATTCAAAGAAACGTCAGAAAAAACGTGGAATCTTTCCAAAAGTAGCTACTAATATAATGCGAGCGTGGTTATTTCAACATTTAACTGTAAGCTTATCTATATCTAAGAAATGTCACTTTTGAAATTAGCTCTCTTTTCTCATTTTCTCTAAAAGCATCCATATCCGTCCGAAGAACAAAAAAAACAACTTGCACAAGATACTGGTTTAACAATTCTACAAGGTAAATTTAATATGACGTTTGTTTCTTATGACTAATATTTCTAACTAACGTTTTTCTTTTTAGTTAATAACTGGTAAGTTAATAATCACATATCATTCTTATTGGTTCATATTTAATAGAATTTATAACCAATTATAATATATATATATGTATATGCATTTCTATAAGATGTTTATTCTCAATTTGGGACTTGTTGCCATTTGCCCGGTATACTTTTTTTTTGTCAGTTTGTTATTGCTATATGTCGGCGATAATAATGATCAAACTTATATATCTATCTTTTTGACATATAATCAACATGAAGCAATAGTACGGTCAATTAATAAAATAAACAATCCGTTCATTGATACTACTGTAGAGGCATATCGCGTGCAACTAGAAAATTAGAGAAGATCGCCGAGTGTAATAGACAGTATATTTGAACTGTCAAAGACGACAACGAAGACGAAATACACAAAAAGAAAACCATTTTCATGACGATCTGTTTGATATTACGAAGGTGATGATTATTATCTGCGTGCACGCGAGCATAGATCAAAAAGAAGAAAGAACCCTGTTGCATGAATGTTGATGACAATAATGCGTGTAATAGTCGTTCAATAGATAGATCACGTTCGAGCCATAGTTTCTTTTTTTTTTCTATTCTGTTTGTTTGTAGATTTTCTTTTTTATGTATAAAAGATTCGAGAAAAACATCTGGCAGGATGTTGATGACAAGAATCGATCGTCACCATCGTTAAAATCACATTAAGGAGAACGAGGAGGAGAAACTTAACTTATGCATTAGCTCGCCTTGTTTGTATATACATATCTTGAAGGAGAAGATCGTTACTATATCGCTTTTACACAAGATGGACATCATTTATCATTTCTGAGATATCTCTATATTGTAAACAAATCTGTCTATCTTCTTTGCCTGCTGACAGGTTTTTCGAGGCCATATTTATTCTTATCATAAAGGGGGGAAAAAAAGGTTAAATTTACTTGAATAATCAAATTTTTATTGATAAATGTAACGGAAAAACATCTGAAGAAAAGAAACAGATGATAATTAACTTCAAGACAAGAAAATAAACATGTTCAATTAACTTAAAACGATATGTGTATCATCTTTAGACAAAAGCAATATTCTCATACTGTTTTAAGTCTTATTGCCTTTCTTTTTCTTTATCTTGGTAAAGGTTTATCAATGCCAGACGTCGTATTGTTCAGCCAATGATCGATCAGTCGAATCGTGCCGGTAAGTTTTATGTCAATGGTGATGATAATATAAATGAAGAAAATCCACTATGTATACCATCCATGGTATCTTCTCCTACTACTATGACAAAACGATATCAGAAGCGTCAGGAAAAATCTCGAGCGTTATTACTCAATGACAGAAAATCAGATCGTCGAACAAGTCCAATTAAATCACCTCCAGTTGTTTTACAACGATTATCCCCTTCGTATTTAATGAAAGGCAAGAGTACCATGCTCTAACAATATTTACATCTAATGCTTCCTTCTATACTGATTAATTTTACTTAATATTAAATAAGATCAATATACATATATATATATATATTTATACATTTGTAAATATACGTATATTTATATATCTTCCTTTTGTTTTTCCAGCTCATGCTCAACAAGGTAGAATTCCTACTTATGCATCAATGTGTACGTGTGTGTTTAATTGCTCTTTTTTTTTCTTCTTATGCTGCTTTAATTTTCCTTTAAATGCCTTGTATACATACGATGAGTACAATCTATATCTTGCTTGACAATTTATTATTCTCGTTCCGATTTAAATTGATAAAAATGTCGTGTGACATATCGATAGTTTAAACTAGATTGATTTACGAAAGAACTAAAGAAAAAGAACAATCAATCTAATTCATAGAGACACTTGACCAATTGTTCCTCTTCATTCTTCTCTTTTTTTTCCTTTTGCTGTCAAAGTTAATTATTTGCACGAATGCGTGAAATAATACAGATGATGAAAAATGATAGAAATTAAAATTTTTATTATTACTCACATTTTTTTCTTCTCTCTTCTCTCTTTGTCTAGCTGCCATACCCACTGAGTTCACCGATTGTTTTGGTCCATATTCTCCCGATGCAGCTGCAGCTGCTGCTATGCATTATCAATTTAGTGGGGGTTATCCAGCGGCACCTCATGGTAAGACAACAATCAAACAACTGCGTTACTTTATTTTTTTTTCTTACATAGATATTTATTTTTAGATATCTTTGGATCTTATGCTCAAATGTCACAATTTCGAAATCCAATGATGATGATGTATCCAGGTGGTTATCCTGTATCATCAAGTCCGACAAGTATGATGGATCCAATGAGTCATCACCATCATCAACAACAAGAATCATCAGCGGTTACCAGTGGAGCTTCTTAGACAACAAAAAAAACTAAAACTAAAACCAAAATACACAATAACCAACAAGGCAGACAAATAATGATATAACTTTAAAGTTGAATGTTTTATTGTTTCTTTCTCTCTTTGCTCTCATTATTGTTCTTCATAACCGGTGTTCGTATTTCTATTCTTCTTCTTCTTCGTTTCTTAAAATTTTGATGTCGTCATTTGTGCGCATTTATTATTGCTTTTTTCGTCTACTCTACTTTCTCTTCATCTTCGCCAATGTGTTCAGCAACTAAGAAAAAAAAAAGAAAGAAAACTACCGTGACACATCGTAGTCATTGATTATCCATCCGTTATTATTATATGTAAATCTTTGCCTCTATAACAAAAGAATTATAGTTATTGAGCATTTTCATTTTGTTTTGTGTCTTGCGTAATTCTTACACATATACTTTTCTTGTTCTTTTCTTATTGTGCTCTTGGCTAGGCATTGATCATTCGACGTTCGAATTTTTCTTTATTCTTTTTTGTCGTCTTGTGTTTTTTTTTCTAAATGTCCATGACACATTGTTTTTTTTTCTAAATAAGAAAGAACGAACTAAAAATAACTCTTGTGAAATTAAAAAACGAGACACAGGTGATGCTACTCTTTACTTCATCATATTTTATGTTAAAAATCGACTATTGTTTTCATAAACCATAGTGTGTACGAGTGTACAATTCAAAAAGAAAATACAAATGAAAGCATAATATTCCATGTTCTATACCTTATTATTCAAAAGGTTTCGGCGTACTATTTCTTTTTGGAATTAACAAAATGTCGAACTTTTGAAAATTTTCTATTCTGTTTCCTGACAACATAATGTATACGTCTAGATGAACACAATGAAATACAACTGATTGCCAAACAGAATTGTTTTAAGAAAACGAACATAGAAAACAAGTTTTCTTCACAATAGATAATCCTCTCATGATTATATGAAATAAAGGTTAAAGATCAATAGAGTACAAGTCAATCGAAGCAACTATCTCTCTGGATTAGGTTGACCGTGCACGAGATACATCACAATGGAAGATATCCATTATACGAACTTCCGGTTATGATATTTCACACGGCATCATAGTAAAAGAAAGAAGTATACGTAATGACAAGTTTCTTGTTCTTTTTTTTTATGAAGTCTGAATATTGATTGATAAGTAATGTAGCTCGTATTTTGATTTATGCCCAATTTTGAATTAAAATGTATGCACAAAGAAAGAATTCAAACAAAGTCATTCGTAATCTGAACAATTTCTATGTGAGATGAGTATGGTTTTATTAGGTCGCACATGTCTTTTGTTGATTCTATACATTCATAATTTATATCAAGAAAATGAATTTAAATATTTTGAAAAGTTAAAGAATGGAAAAAATTTTCTTATAAAGTTCTACACACAAGAGAAGATTTTTGGTGTAGTATGCTTACATGTTTATCTGTGATAAGGAAAGAAACATATGATTGCTTCAAGAAGAAGTTTGTTTTATTATAGATGGTTGATATTTATAACTATCAGTGAGGTTTCTAGAAAATAGTTTTCAAAACATAAATTTCATTTTTATCTACTATCGAAAGAACATGCAAACAGATGGACCCATAAAATTCGTGATAAATTTTTTGATTGTAGATTAATTATTGTCAACGGCTCGTCCTATTTTCATATCTGTGTCTAGTTTCCTTAGATGAAGAAGCGATCATTTCTAAAGATTCAATATTATTCAACGTGACAGAATATTCTCAACAACCAATATTGAGTCTGAAGTCAAAAACATTTCATGAACTTTTTAAGAGAGAGTCCATGAGAGGACCAAGGATCGTCCCAGCATATGAGGCACTGCATAAAATTTTGATTTTTGATTTGATGTTCTCATCTTGTTCAGCATCAGCGAAAACCACCA